>JBAMBR010002270.1:0-11433 GCA_037044475.1 Zaprionus obscuricornis | reverse complement strand
AAAGAATATTAATAAATAAATAAAAAATATAATAAAAAAAATATAAATATTTATTAGTTTTTTTTTTTTTAAATAAATATAAAAAGAAAAATTAGTAAAAATAAAAACAAAATATAAAATTATAAAATAATAAAACAAAATTCATACTGAAATTAAAAACTGAAATTATTGAAATTAAAAAAAATAATTTTTTTAAAAAAATAAAAAAAAACAAATAAAAATAAAAATAAAATAAAAATAAAATTAGATTATACAAAAAAAATTAAGAGTTTATTAAAAAAATATTAAATTTAAAAAATAAACAAAAAAAATAAAAATTAGATTATAAAAAAAGCTTATTAGTATACTTAAAAATTATTAAAATTAAAAAAATAAAATTAGACTATAAAAAAATATAAGAATTATATTTAAAAATTAATAAAACTAAAAATAAATAAAAAAATAAAATAAAATTAGATTATAAAAAAAAATCTTACAAATATATTTAAAAAATATTAAAATTAAAAAATAAATAATAAAAAAAAGAATTTAAAAAAAAAAAATGTAAAAATAAATAAATTAATTATATTAATAAATAAAATAAAAACTAATAATCATACTAATTTTGAAGTTTTACAATTTTGATTTAATAAAAAAAATGTATATATATTTTTTATTATATTTATATTTTATTATATACATGAAATTGTTAATACATGTTGAAGATTTAGGTTTATGCATAGTCCCGAAATTTCGGTATAATTTAATATTATAAATACCTACATCAAAATTTAATTTGTAACTGTCTGCAGTGTCGCTGGGAATCAAATATATTTGGCATATCGAAAAGCTGTCAATCACGAACGAGTCTGTAATGAATGAATGAATGACGATGATGTCTATAAGTGTATCTAATCTTTGACAAATGGCAGATAAAAGCAATACATTGCTTCAAATTTCTTTTCTGTGGTTTACTAGACGTTAGATGTTGCTATTTTTAGCTATTTTTTAGTAGGCGAAAAATAAATTCGTTAATAAAAGTTTGCTGAAAAAGTTCACTGATGATGCGTGATGAGCAACATAAAATTAAACTCAAGTTGCATGGAAAGCAATGTAATCAGACATATATATAAATATATATATATATATAGCTTAACTTTGCATTGTGCAGTTGTCATTATTGTCATTTGACATTTTAAATTGTGCTTTTAAAAATATTTTCATTTAATTTTTTATTTATTTGTTTTTTCTTTTTACATGCAGCATTTTTCAGTTGCTGTCAGCAAACATATGTCTCTGACATGTCTTAATGTGTTTGTGTGTGTGTATGTGTGTGTGTGTGTGTGTGTTGTAGAGCAGCTGTCAATCTTAGCTAAAATGAAATTTAAATGCAAATTGTAATTGTAAAGCAATAAAAAAATGTTTGTATGCGGATTATTACCAACAGCGACTGTATGAAAATGAAAAGAGAAAAGAATAAAAAAATATACAATAATGAGAATTCATTAGGAGATTTTACAAAAAAGTTTTTATGAAGTTTTCTTTGGTTTATTCATCTCTGCAAACTATGCACTAAAAAATTATATTCACAAATTATGCAAATTTATTTAAAGTCATTTTAGACACGTTTCAATGGATAAGTAAAATATCTTTGGCGATTGGCAATAATTAATAGACAAAAAAAACAAAATTAAAAAAAAAAAAAACAGCAATATTTATATAATTAATTTTTATATTTTAATAAAACAAAACAAGTTTTTTGGCAATTTGCATTAAAATAAAAATTATGAAAAAAAAACAAATAATTTTGGTTTTAATTTAAATTTTAATTACAACAATATATTTTAATATTTTTAATGTAAATATATTTTCACTCATAAAAAATTGATAATAATTTATAATAAATTATTTTAATATTTTTAATGAAAATTTATATCATAATTTTATTTTAATTTATTTCATTAAATTGAAAAAAATAATAAGAATAAGAATAAATAATAAGAATAATTGCAATAATATTTTTAATGTAAATATTTTAAATGAAAATCTTTTTTTATAATAAATTATTTTAATATTTCAAAAAAAAAAATTAAAATTTTATTGAAATAAAAAGTAATAATTACAATAATATATTTTAAAATTTTTAATCAAAATTAATTTTCACTAAAAAAAATTTGAAAAATTTTTTATATTTTTTAATTTTTAATATTTTAATGAAAATTCATATAAATTTTATTTTAATTTATTTTATTAAGTTGAAGAAAAGTATAAGCGTAATTACAATAATGTATTTTAACATTTTTAGTGTAAATATTTTTAATGGAAAATTGAAAATAATTTATTAATGAATAATTTATTAATTTAATGAAAATTCATATCATAATTTTATTTTAATTTATTTCATTAAATCGAAAAAGTGAATAGGAATAATAACAATAATATATTTTAATATTTTTTTAATGAAAATATTTTTAATGAAAAATTGAAAATAATTTATAATAAATTATTGTAATATTTTGTAAAGAAAATTCAAATTATTTATTTTTTTTTTTGATTTATTAAATTGAAAAAAAGAATAAACATAATTACAATAATATATTTTAATATTTTTAAATTATATTCATTTTCACTAATAAAAATTTTTTTTTAATATATTAATGATTAATATTTTAACATTTGTAATAAAAATATTTTTAGTGAAAAATTGAAAAATTACCATAAATTATTTTAATATTTTTAATGAATATTAATATTAATATAATTTAAATTTTATTTTTATTTTCTTTTATTAAATTGAAAAAAAAAATTGAAATTAATTTTAATAATTCATTTGAATTTCATTTAATATAATAATAAAATTTAATTTTAAGTAATAATTGAATTTTATTTGAATTTCAATTTTTCATTGCTAATAATTCAATTACCAAAATGACACCCAAGAGTATTTTCTTAGCCATAATTATACATATTATATATACATATATATATATTATCGTTACGCTCAATTATTTCAACTAGTAATTGGCCAACTATCATCATTTGCAGCACATCATTAACATTATGCTTAGTATACTAAGCATAATGTTAATGATGTGCTGCAAATGATGATAGTTGGCCAATTACTAGTTGAAATAATTGAGCGTAACGATAATATATATATATGTATATATATGGCTAAGAAAATACACTTGGGTGTCATTTTGGTAATTGAATTATTAGCAATGAAAAATTGAAATACAAATGAAATTCAATTATTACCTAAAATTAAATTTTATTATTATATTAAATGAAATTCAAATGAATTATAAAAATTAATTTCAATTTTTTTTTTTTCAATTTAATAAAAGAAAATAAAAAATAAAATTAATATTAACTTAATAAGTATTTATAAAAAATATTAAAATAATTTATGGTAATTTTTCAATTTTTCTCTAAAAATATTTTTATTACAAATGTTAAAATATTAGAATGAATTTTCATTAATATATTAAAAAAAATTTTTTATTAGTGAAAATGAATATAGATTAAAAATATTAAAATATATTTTTGTAATTATGTTTATTCTTTTTTTCAATTTAATAAATCAAAAAAAAAATTAATTTGAATGTTCTTTAAAAATATTACAATAATTTATTATAAATTATTTTCAATTTTTCATTAAAAATATTTTCATTAAAAAAATATTAAAATATATTATTGTTATTATTCCTATTCACTTTTTCGAGTTAATGAAATAAATTAAAATAAAATTATGATATGAATTTTCATTAAATTAATAAATTATTCATTAATAAATTATTTTCAATTTTCCATTAAAAATATTTACACTAAAAATGTTAAAATACATTATTGTAATTACGCTTATACTTTTCTTCAACTTAATAAAATAAATTAACATAAAATTAATATGAATTTTCATTAATATATTAAAAAAATGTTTTTTTAATTTTTTATTAGTAAAAATGAATTTTGATTTAAAATATTGAAATATATTATTGTAATTATATTTTTTTTTCAATAAAATTTTATAAAAATAAAAATAAAAAAAATAAATTAATATGATTTTTTTTTTAAATATTAAAATAATTTATAATAAATAATAATAATAACTAATAATAATAAATAAAATTAATATGATTTTTTTTTTTAAATATTAAAATAAATTATTTAAATTATTTTAAATAAAATTAATATGATTTTTTTTTTAAATATTAAAGTAATTTATTATAAAAAAATGGTCAGTTTTTCATTAAAAATATTTACATTAAAAATATTATTGCAATTATTCTCATTATTTATTCTTATTCTTATTATTTTTTTCAATTTAATGAAATAAATTAAAATAAAATTATGATATAAATTTTCATTAAAAATATTAAAATAATTTATTATAAATTATTATCAATTTTTTATTAGTGAAAATATATTTACATTAAAAATATTAAAATTATTGTAATTAAAATTTAAATTAAAACAAAAATTATTTTTTTTTTTTCATAATTTTTATTTTAATGAAAATTGCCAAAAAACTTGTTTTGTTTTACTAAAAGATGAAAATAAATTATATAAATAATGCTGTTTTTTTTTTTTAAATTTTGTTTTTATGTCTATTAATTTTATTGCAACTTGCCAAAGATTTCTTACATATATATCCATTGAAACGTGTCTAAAATGACTTTAAATAAATTTGCATATTTTGTGAATATAATTTTTTAGTGCATAGTTTGCAGAGATGAATAAACCAAAGAAAACTTCATAAAAACTTTTGTTGTAAAATCTTTTCTTAATGAATTCTCATTATTGTATATTTTTTTATTCTTTTCTCTTTTCATTTTCATACAGTTGCTGTTGGTAATAATCCGCATACAAACATTTTTTTATTGCTTTACAATTACAATTTGCATTTAAATTTCATTTTAGCTAAGTAAAGCAATACGAGAGTCTATTCAAAATTGCCAGAGTCGTATATTAAGAGAATAAAAAAAAATACCAACATACACACACACACACACATATATGTGTATACATATATACACATAGCAACTGTAGCTGGGTGCGTGTGAAGCCACAATTAATGGTTGTCTGGCTACGCATATACTCAGGATTCAACACTCAACACTCGACACACCACACTCAACACACTCAATACTCTTAAAACACACACACACGCATACATACGTACATACATAAACAAACGCAAATACAAATATTTACAGAGAAATGTGAGAGATGCAGCAGGAGCTAAAAATCTATTTTTAGATCAGTTGTGCTGCTATATGGCCGCTGGCCAAATGGCAATCAGCTTTATAGCTAACTTGTTATAACAAAAACTTTAGCAGTCCAGCAGAAAAAAAAGGAATTGAAAAAATTTTTTTTTTAAAATTGTTGTTGTTATATTTGCGATTGTTGTTGAAATCTTTCTGAGGCATAATTCACATTCTTTGGGCATGGAGGTAAAGGTAATCGCTGAGGCAGAGGTTAAAATCATAGACAGTAGCAAAGACAGCGAACGAGAGAGAGGAGCAGAAGGCAGAGGCAGAGGCAGAGGATAAGGCACAGCTGTAGCAAAGGCTCAGGCAGAAGCAGAATTAGAGAGAGAGAGAGCAACAGAGGCTGAGGCCGCAGCAGAGGTAAAGCCAGAAGCAGAGTTAGAGAGAGCAACAGAGGCTGAGGCGGCAGCAGAGGTAAAGACAGTAGCTGAGTTAGAGAGAGCAACAGAGGCGGAGGCGGCAGCAGAGGTAAAGGCAGAAGCAGAGTCACAGAGAGAGCAACAGAGGCTGAGGCGGCAGCATAGGTAAAGCTAGAAGCAGAGTTAGAGATAGCAACAGAGGCGGAGGCAGAGGCAGAGGCTGAGCTTAGTTGTTGTTGGTAATGGACACCTTTGAAATGTTAAAATCAAAGCATACACATCAGCGCACGGAGTAAAGGTTTTGCCAGCTTGTCTATTGCTTGTTGCTTATTGTCTGCTGCCTGTGGTGAATACATATGTGTGTGTGTGTGTGTATGTGCGTGTTTTCATGTGTGTAAAGCAAGAGATGTTAACCAATCAAGTGTGTTAATTGCACCATAATTGGTCAGGCAGCTGTCAATAAGGCAACAGCAAAAGCAACAACAACAACAACAAAACTTCAAAAATAACAATAACAGTAACAACAACAACAATAAGCTATTATTGCACTAAGTGCAGAAATGCGTAATTAATGCAGTTGCCTTATTGACAGCTGCTCTATAACACACACACACACATACACATACAAACACATAAAGACATGTCAGAGACATATGTTTGCTGACAGCAACTGAAAAATGCTGCATGTAAAAAGAAAAAAAAAATAAATAAAAAATTAAATGAAAATATTTTTAAAAGCACAATTTAAAATGTCAAATGACAATAATGACAACTGCACGATGCAAAGTTAAGCTATATATATATATATATATATATGTCTGATTACATTGCTTTCCATGCAACTTGAGCTTAATTTTATGTTGCTAATCACGCATCATCAGTGAACTTTTTCAGCAAACTTTTATTAACGAATTTATTTTTCGCCTACTTTTTGCTAAAAATAGCAACGTCTAGTAAACCACAGAAAAGAAATTTGAAGCAATGTATTGCTTTTATCTGCCATTTGTCAAAGATTAGATACACTTATAGACATCATCGTCATTCATTCATTCATTACAGACTCGTTCGTGATTGACAGCTTTTCGATATGCCAAATATATTTGATTCCCAGCGACACTGCAGACAGTTACAAATTAAATTTTGATGTAGGTATTTATAATATTATACCGACTTTTCGGGACTATCCATAAACCTAAATCTACAACATGTATTAACAATTTCATGTATATAATAAAATATAAATATAATAAAAAATATATATACATTTTTTTTTATTAAATCAAAATTGTAAAACTTCAAAATTACTTTGATTATTAGTTTTTTTTTTATTTATTAATATAATTAATTTATTTATTTTTACATTTTTTTTTTAATTCTTTTTTTTTTATTATTTATTTTTTAATTTTAATATTTTTTAAATATATTTGTAAGATATTTTTCTAAATTATCTAATTTCATTTTATTTTTTATTTATTTTTAGTTTTATTAATTTTTAAATCTACTTCTTATATTTTTTTAAAGTCTAATTTTATTTTTTTTAATTTTAATAATTTTTAAGTATACTAATAAGCTTTTTTTATAATCAAATTTTTATTTTTTTTTGTTTATTTTTTAAATTTAATATTTTTTTAATAAACTCTTTTTTTTTTTTGTATAATCTAATTTTATTTTTATTTTATTTTTATTTTTATTTGTTTTTTTTTTATTTTTTTAAAAAAATTATTTTTTTTAATTTCAATAATTTCAGTTTTTAATTTCAGTATGAATTTTGTTTTATTATTTTATAATTTTATATTTTGTTTTTATTTTTACTAATTTTTCTTTTTATATTTATTTAAAAAAAAAAAAACTAATAAATATTTATATTTTTTTTATTATATTTTTTATTTATTTATTAATATTCTTTAATTTTTTTTATAATTTGTTTGATTTTTTTTTAATTGTTTTTTAATTTTCGTAATTTTTAAATATACTGCTAATTTTTTCAATCTAATTTCATATTGTTATTTATTTTTTTTTACTTTCAATAAATAAGTTTAATATGAATTTTGTTTTTATTATTTTTTATTTTATTTTTATTTATTTTTTTATTATTATTATTTTAATAAATAAATAAAAAATATTTATATATATTTTTTTATTATTATTCTTTTTAATTTAATAAATTATAATTTTATTTTTTTTGTTTATATGCAACATAAGCCTTGAAAAATTCGTATAATCCTTGGCAAGTGTAGTGTAGAATTTAAAAATAAATTTATAAAAAAAGTCAAAAAAGAAGAGTAGAAAAAAATGAATGAAAAAAAATGAACACATAAACATGAAAAGTGAAGCTCGAGAAGAAAAAGGTTTTCTTTCTGTTTTTTTTTTTTTTTTTTTTATTTTTTGACGCACACGTTTCACTTGATTTTGTCAATACTTGATTAAAGGTAAAGCTTTAAGTTGCTCTTTCTCACTCTCTCTCTTACTCGCTCTCTCTGTCTCTTTCGGCCTACAAAAGAGGCGTGACGGCTAGGACGCGTTCTGCAACAGTTAATTAAAACTTTTTCGCGCTGCAAAACATCGCAACAAGCAGAACCGCAAACAAAGACGAAAACGACGACGATGACGACGACGACGATGATGAAATTCGTATGAAATTGAGGGAATATACAGCCAAACAGTCAAAACAACAACAAAACAGCGAACATCAATGCAAACTTACTTGCCACCCCTCGCAAGGCATCAAGATATTCTGTACTTATACAATGTATATGTATATGTATATGTATATGTATATGTATATATACTCATAGAGTATTACCAACTGTGGCACGCTTGAGTTGAATGATTTGATTTAGTCGTTGTGTATGTTTGTGTGTGTACAGAGGGGGGGGGGGGGGGGGGTGAGGGTGGCTACGAGTCGAATTTTGTTGTGTGCTTTTGTTGAATGCGTAAAACTTTTCGCACGCGCATTTGATTTAACTTTAATGCAATTAAATCGTTTAATTTCAAAAGAAACATAACAACTTTGAAGTGAGTTTTTTGACTTTTAGCCAAAAAAAATGCCACAAACTAGAGAGAGAGAGAGAGAGAGAGAGCTGAGTGAGCTATAGCTTAACATTTTTTAGCTAAATATTTTACTTATACAATTTATAATACGAACGTTAAAGTGCCACGTGTTCTCGTCATCATTAGAAAGCCAAAAAAAAAAATAAAAAAAAAATAAATAAAAAAAAAATAACATGAAATTTCTATTTGAGAATATTGAATATCCTTTAGCTCACTGCTTGCATGGCTTGTTGTCAGGACCACATATTGTTATATGCTTCTCACTCTCTCTCTCTCTCTGTCTCTCTCTGTGTGTGTCTATTCGTGTGTAAAAGTCATAGCATTCAATACTTTAATACAACTGTATCTGGCGGCTTTGAGGTGTTTCAGCTTTTTTCACCTGCATTTGCATATTTTATGGCAAACAAATATTTTTCCTTCTTTTTTTCGCATATTTTAAAATCATGCAAAAGTAAACAAACAATGTGCAAAAAAAAAAAGGCTGCAAAAAATATTTAGATAAAAAAAAAAGAAAAAAAAAACTCACGCCCACACATGCAGACAGAGACAGCGATAGCGATAGCGATAAGAAGAGAGTGTGACAAAGTGACACATTTGATGATGTCGTCGCATTTTACCATTGTATAAAAATGTCAAGTAGGCAAAAATAAAAAAAAAAACAAACTTCTTCAGCTACAGCAACATCTTCTTCTTCAGCTTCTTCAGCATCTTCATCTTCAATATTTTTGTTTGCTGTTTTTTTTTTTTTTTTTGTATTTGTTTTTGTGTCCTTGCAGCGACGTGTGAAATTGAAAGTCGTATTCGTGTTGCATGCAAAAATCATACTTACCTAACACACACTTGACAAACTGTAAAAGAAAGTGAGAAAAGAAAAGAAATAAATATAAAAAAAAAATAAATAAAAAAAAATATATTTTTGTATTTTGAATAACACGTTCTTGTGGGGCCAACAGTGCGTATGTGTAACATTTCGCACGCAATAAAAACATAAGTTTCTCAGGAGCTGTGTGAAAAGTTTTCTTATTAGTCAACAAAAAAAAAAAAAGAAAAGCAAAGCTTAAACTTTTGCTGCCATAACTCAAAGCTCAAGATTGTGCAAGATATTAAAATAAAAAAAAAATAAATCGACAATGACAACTAATCATAAAAATCATAAATTGAATTTGAATATATATATATATATATATATATATATAGATATTTATTAATGCTCAAAGACATTTAAGTGGCATCAAATATGCAGAGGTAAACAAAAAAAAGAATTTCTTTTGCCTTCGACTTTGTTGTTTATGAGTCTTTGCAAAATATCAATGTAAATTGTAACTGTATCTCTCACACTCTCTCTCTCTCACACTCTCACTCTCTCTTTATATATTTGTAAGGGTGTCAGCTGCACACAATTTATGCTGATGTGGATTTTAGGTTTGTTGCATAATTTATGAATACAATTCAAGGTTTTAACAGTCGCATAATTGAATAATATTGTAACATAAATTACAAACGAAAGTCGGAAGTTTCATTGCCGATAGACGACAAAAACTTTTCTGTTATTGTACGCTGTGACGTCTAATTACAATTTCTGTACATTATGAACAATGAACAATTTTCACATGAAAATTTTGTCTTACCAAAATGTTAAGTATACGTAAGGCAAAAAATAATTTAATTGAATTTTCAATTTAATTTAGAAAATTATAAAAAAAATCTTCATAAGTGAATAATATCTATCATTGAATTCTGTTAATTTATATATTCTATTATTTTACATATCATACATAAATTCAAAGGCAGGTCATCAATTTATTCATTGACATCCGGTATTATCTTTACAGCGGATATTTGCTCACTCGCACGTGTAATTTTAGATCCTGTCAATAATTATTATTGTATGCAAATGAGCAACAGAAAATGTCAATGTACAAGTTCATTGCGACAGTCTTATCGATTGTAGACTAGTATGACAATTTTTTTTTTTTTTTTAACGTTATATCGTTTGAATTATTGCCAGACTTTTTTTTTATTTATTTATTTTTATTTATTTTTTTTTGCTGAAATTGTTACAATTTTTCAATGTGCTGAAATTGCTGAAAATGAAGCGTTGACGCGTGTTTTTTGCCAAAAAAAAAAAAAATCCCGTTTTTAGCCTACGGCATGCGCCAGACGATGTTTAAGTCGTCAGCGCTTGAAAGTATGCAGCAAATATTTTATTTCACAATGGCATTCACTTTAAACACCAGACACAGTGTATGTGAGAGAGTGAGAGAGATAGACAGCGACAACACATCGTGTGATACTGCTCAGAGCGAAAATGATGTGTGAAAACGTGTCGCACGGATGCCGTTGAAATTAACTTGTTAGTGACATTGCGACACTGTGCGACAGCAGTAGCAACAGCAGCAGCAGCAATACTGAGATGTAGGCAACAATTTCACAGAATTCCCGTTGTGCCACAAATACACATTCTTGCGCGTGTAGCAGCTCGATATGTGTGCAGGGAACAATCAAGAAAGAAAGCAAAAAAAAAAAAAAAAACAAAAGGTTAGCAAGGCTGCTTAATTAATAATACTAAGTATAGTTGCTTAACTATCATTTTTGATATAGGCCAAAAAAAATATATTTTTGGGTACAGCTTAAAGTTATGCAATGGAAAAGAATGTACAAGTTTTCTATTGGCTTGCGGCTTGGTTTTTCAGCACAGCCTGCAACTATGCAATGAAAAAATTTGTTTTCGGTTTTTAATTGAATTTTTAGTTGAATTTTGTTTTGGTTTTTTT
>JBAMBR010002269.1:22500-26552 GCA_037044475.1 Zaprionus obscuricornis | reverse complement strand
AATTGCTCATAAATAGTTTGATAACGCCTCCAGGGAGCACAACGTCTCTAACAACAGTTGAGCAGCTGCTGCTGACTATGCTGCTGACTGACCAAGCGTCTCAGGTTACGGTCAGGGTCACATTGTGCATATCCCAAATGAGTCTATCCCTACAACAACAATAACAACAACAACATTAACTAGCGCCATTAAAATGCTGCTTAACAATTTCACGCTACAAAAGAATTTTGGGATGACGGAGCTGAAAATGTCTGTGATTAATGATTTCTTTGCATTTGCGACGCTAATTGAAAAATGCCCAATGAAAAACGCAGAGCAAACAAAAACAAAAAACAAGTAAACAATAAGAAAAAATAATTAGCACATTGAAGAAGTAACTTTGCCTTAAAGACGCAAGAAAATGAAGAAATTCAAGAGCAAAAAAAAAATAAACAATAATTTTTTTTATAATTTTTTTTTTTGCCTTATATGCAAAATATAAATTGAGAATTTATAAATGTGTTGCACAAGCTGCTTTTAAAAATGTCGACACAATGTTTATTGCTTGCAAAATGCTCAAAGCTTAATGCTTAATGCAATTGCAATTGTACAAGTGAAAGGATATAATGCATGAATACTTAATGTTGTTTTTTAGCAGGCCAAAAGCATATTTCAAGTGCCAAAATTCCACTTAGCTGTTAAAAGCGGCACAGTATTCATGCATAGTTTAGACGCCACATACAAGCATTGTGCAACAATAGCAGCAGCAGTAGCAGCAGTAGCAACAGTAGCAACAATAAGAAATGCAATGCAAAATATGCATATCGTATATTGCTGCACTATGTATGTATGGCATAAAGTATGGCTTATATATATATATATATATATATATGGTATATATATATGGTATATATGTATGGCATCGTTATATATGTTCATATGTTTGGCAGTTTGTTAGCTGCTTACAATGGAAAAGCGTGTCAGTTGTTGTTCGGCAAATGGCAAAACATTTATTGCCGACTTTTAAGGGCCGTTCGTTGTCGACTTTGACTAAATTTATGGCGCCATTTCGTTTTGTTGAGAACACCCCTCTCTCTCTCTCTTTCTCTCTCTCCTACCGTGAGTGAGAAGTACAACAATTTCGCAAGTCAAGTGCATTTATTTTTTTTTTTTTTTAAGTGTATTTGTTGTGCAATTCTACAGCTCTTATTATTGTACTTGTTGTAGTTGTTGTAGTTATTGTTATTGCTCTTGTTCTTGTTCTTGTTCTTGTTCATGTTGTTGCTATTGCTGTTGTTGCTCTTGTTCTTGTTCTTTCTCTTGTTGTTGCTGTAAAGTTTTGTGCTTGTTCTCAATGTTGTTGCTATTGTCTTGCTGCTGCTGCTACTTCTACTGCTGCTGCTGTTCTTGAGCTGCAAATGCGTCAGCTTTAACCTCAACACTATTGTTCGTGCCACTGGCCATGTGTGTGTGTGTGTGTGTTTGTGTTTGCCAGCTACTTCCGGCCACAAGCAAATTCGTCGCTGCTGCTACTGCTGCTGCTGCTGACCCTTGCCTAACATTGGCAATTGCTCTAATTTAGTTAGCGGCCACGACTCAAATTTGAAAAAAATTTAGAAAGTTGCACACACACAGACGCACACATACAAACACACAGAGTGTATGTGCTAAACACTTTGCTAAAAAATCGAATGAATGAAAAAAAAACCAGAGAGAGAGAGAGAGTGAGAGTGTGAGAGTGCAAAGAAATTGAAGCGTTTCACTTCAATTTTTATACGCTTTTTGTTTTGGTTTTTGCGTGCAAAGCTCAACTTATTGGCCATTGGCATGCAAGCATCTTGACCAACTTGGCACAACTTGGCCTTGGGCATATTGTGGGCGGCATCGCTGCCTATATACAACATGCAGCGATGCTTATATACAAAACTATATACAATATACATAATGTAATATGCAAGACTCTCTCTCTCTCTCTTTCTCACTCTCTCCCTATGTGTGTGTGTGTGTGGGTGCATTCATTGTATCTGCTTAATGTGCACGCCACAATTGTTGCACTCTTGACTCTTGACTCTCGATTTGTAGCATATTTTCTTTTTTTTTTTCTGCTTTTTTTTCTTTCTATTTTTTGTGCTGGCAAAGACTTTTTTCTTTCTTTCTTTTTTTTTTGCTAGCTGCGTGTTTAACCTTTTATTGAGTTACTCAGCGGTTTTTGCGCTTTTTATGTGTCCCGTGCCACATGCTACATGCTATGGCGTCATCTTGCCACAAAACCACAAAAAAAAAAGCAACAGTCTTTGCAACGCTCTTTGACAACTTTTAACAAAAATCAATAACAAAAAAAAAAAACATTTGTCAACTAAATAAAATTGATTAAATTTCCATAAAATTATTTATGCAGAATTTTAAACATTTTGAATCATTTACTATTATTATTTTTATTTTTCATTTAGTCTTTTACAACTAACAAAATATTTTATAAATAATTAAATTTCTGTGTAGTTTGAACTACACACAGTTTGCCTTCAAAAAAATAAATTTTTTTTATATATTTTCTAATTAGTTTTAAGAAAAAACTTGTATAAAGTTATACAAAAACTTTTCGTAAAGAACTTTTGACATAGCGTGAGCAGAGAAGTAGAAGAAACAGAATATGGAGAAGTAGCAGCAGCAGCAGCAATGGTAACGGCAACGGCAACGGCAACTTTACAAAAATTTTAATAATTAATTAAATATTCAGAAAATGTTGTTGAGAAAATCAAATGACAAAAATGATTTTCATATAATTGAACGACATGCAGCGACACGAACATGAGTATAATGAGTAACCCTTGTCAATGAAAGAGACAACAAGAGAGTGAGAAAGAGAGAGAGAGACAGCAAGTCTGAGACATGTCATTAACCCTTTGCTTGCTTGTTGTTTCTATTAGCTAATAACATGCTTTAAAGATTTGATTTACTTTTGCTTTTAATTAAATTGACGCCTCAGTGTATGCACTGAAAAAAAAAAATTACATATTTTCATTGCTGTTTTTCATGTTTGATTTCGTTTTGGGTTTTTTGTTGCTGTTCTGTATAGACAACTGCGCAGTTGTCGTCGAAATATTCATGAAATATTCATAAACAAATGTCTTTGGCCTCGTCAACGAGCACTGTCCGCTGGTCATTCAACGATGGCAGCAAAACCAAAAGGTAAAACGGTAAAACGGTAAACTGTTGGCCATATTTCATATATGGATTATTGATTTTAGATTATGGCCATTGCCCTATCCTTATCTTTCGCTCTCAATCTATGTATATATCTAGTGTTGTCTCTTTCTCTTGCCCCGATTACCTGTCTATCTATCTGTCTGTCTTTCTATCTGTCTGTATGTTCATCTAACTGTTGTTCGTCTGGCGCTTGTGCCAACCTGTTTGCTGTGCGTGTATTGTTTAATAAGTTGTAGACACGCACAGACACACACACACACACACACACATACACAGAGAGAGACACGTACAGTACAGAAAAAAAATGGAGATACAATAAAATGAATACAATATTTATAATGCACTCGAATTGCTTTTTTCTTTTTTTTTCTTTTTTTCTTCTTTTTGTTTTCATTCGCATTATTTGCCTTTTTCTTTTATTTATTTATTTATCTGCTATTTGCTGCTAAATGCGCAGTAAGTACATTAATCAAATGCCTCTTCATCGATCTTTCTCACACTCTCTCTCTCTCTTTCACTCTCTCTTTCACTCTCTCACTCTCTCTCTCTTTCTGACTATGTCAATCGCCTGAAACACCTGAAGCATTTTATTGTCACAGAAAATGTTTCAGCTGCCAGCAGCTGATAATGATAAATTGCTTTAAACAAGACTGACATAAACAATACGTCTATGCAGCTGTCTCTCTCTCTCTCTCTTTCACTCTCTCTCTCTCTTATTATTATTCTCTACATTCATTTGTCTTTTGCTGTAAGTTCAATGCTGTCCAAAGTTGATTTTGTTTATTTATAGTTAGCCAGCGCATCTATTAATGTAAAATTATATATATAAAAAAAAAAATTTTTTATTTATTTGTTTTATCTTTCGA
>JBAMBR010002269.1:0-17500 GCA_037044475.1 Zaprionus obscuricornis | reverse complement strand
TTTTATTGTATCTCCATTTTTTTCTTTTCTGTACTGTACGTGTCTCTCTCTGTGTATGTGTGTGTGTGTGTGTGTGCTGTGCGTGTCTACAACTTATTAAACAATACACGCACAGCAAACAGGTTGGCACAAGCGCCAGACGAACAACAGTTAGATGAACATACAGACAGACAGACAGACAGACAGACAGACAGATAGATAGACAGGTAATCGGGGCAAGAGAAAGAGACAACACTAGTTATATACATAGATTGAGAGCGAAAGATAAGGATAGGGCAATGGCCATAATCTAAAATCAATAATCCATATATGAAATATGGCCAACAGTTTACCGTTTTACCGTTTTACCTTTCGCCTTTGCTGCCATCGTTGAATGACCAGCGGACAGTGCCCGTTGACGAGGCCAAAGACATTTGTTTATGAATATTTCATGAATATTTCGACGACAACTGCGCAGTTGTCTCTACAGAACAGCAACAAAAAACCGAAAACGAAATCAAACATGAAAAACAGCAATGAAAATATGTAATTTTTTTTTTTCAGTGCATACACTGAGGCGTCAATTTAATTAAAAGCAAAAGTAAATCAAATCTTTAAAGCATGTTATTAGCTAATAGAAACAACAAGCAAAGGGTTAATGACATGTCTCAAGTCTAGCTGTCTCCCTCTCTCTCTTTCTCACTCTCTTGTTGTCTCTTTCATTGACAAGGGTTACTCATTATACTCATGTTCGTGTCGCTGCATGTCGTTCAATTATATGAAAATCATTTTTGTCATTTGATTTTCTCAACAACATTTTCTGAATATTTAATTAATTATTAAAATTTTTGTAAAGTTTCCGTTGCCGTTGCCGTTGCCATTGCCATTGCTGCTGCTGCTACTTCTCCAGACTCTGTTTCTTCTACTTCTCTGCTCACGCTATGTCAAAAGTTCTTTAAGAAAAGTTTTTGTATAACTTTATACAAGTTTTTTTTTAAAACTAATTAGAAAATATAAAAAAAAAATTATTTATTTTCTTGAAGGCAAACTGTGTGTAGTTTATAAAATATTTTGTTAGTCGTAAAAGACTAAATGAAAAATAATAATAGTAAATGATTCAAAATGTTCAAAATTCTGCATAAATAATTTTATGAAAATTTTATCAATTTTATTTAGTTGACAAATGTTTTTTTTTTTTGTTATTGATTTTTGTTAAAAGTTGTCAAAGAGCGTTGCAAAGACTGTTGCTTTTTTTTTGTGGTTTTGTGGCAAGATGACGCCATAGCATGTAGCATGTGGCACGGGACTCATAAAAAGCGCAAAAACCGCTGAGTAACTCAATAAAAGGTTAAACACGCAGCTAGCAAAAAAAAGAAAGAAAGAAAGAAAAAAGTCTTTGCCAGCACAAAAAAATAGAAAGGAAAAAAAGCAGAAAAAAAATGAAAATATGCTACAAATCGAGAGTCAAGAGTCAAGAGTGCAACAATTGTGGCGTGCACATTAAGCAGATACAATGAATGCACCCACACACACACACACACACATAGGGAGAGAATGAGAGAGAGAGAGAGAAAGAGAGAGAGTCTTGCATATTACATTATGTATATTGTATATAGTTTTGTATATAAGCATCGCTGCATGTTGTATATAGGCAGCGATGCCGCCCACAATATGCCCAAGGCCAGGTTGTGCCAAGTTGGTCAAGATGCTTGCATGCCAATGGCCAATAAGTTGAGCTTTGCACGCAAAAACCAAAACAAAAAGCGTATAAAAATTGGAGTGAAACGCTTCAATTTCTTTGCACTCTCACACTCTCTCTCTCTCTCTCTCTCTCTGCTTTTCTTTCATTCATTCGATTTTTTAGCAAAGTGTTTAGCACATACACTCTGTGTGTTTGTGTGTGTGTGTGCAACTTTCTAAATTTGTTCAAATTTGAGTCGTGGCCGCTAACTAAATTAGAGCAATTGCCAATGTTAGGCAAGGGTCAGCAGCAGCAGCAGTAGCAGCAGCAGCGACGAATTTGCTTGTGGCCGGAAGTAGCTGGCAAACACAAACACACACACACACACACATGGCCAGCGGCACGAACAATAGTGTTGAGGTTAAAGCTGACGCATTTGCAGCTCAAGAACAGCAGCAGCAGCAGCAGCAGCAAGACAATAGCAACAACATTGAGAACAAGCACAAAACTTTACAGCAACAACAAGAGAAAGAACAAGAACAAGAGCAACAACAGCAATAGCAACAACATGAACAAGAACAAGAACAAGAACAAGAGCAATAACAATAACTACAACAACTACAACAAGTACAATAATAAGAGCTGTAGAATTGCACAACAAATACACTTAAAAAAAAAAAAAATAAATGCACTTGACTTGCGAAATTGTTGTACTTCTCACTCACGGGAGTGACGGGGAGAGAGAGAGAGAGAGAGAGGGGTGTGTTCTCAACAAAACGAAATGGCGCCATAAATTTAGTCAAAGTCGACAACGAACGGCCCTTAAAAGTCGGCAATAAATGTTTTGCCATTTGCCGAACAACAACTGACACGCTTTTCCATTGTAAGCAGCTAACAAACTGCCAAACATATGAACATATATAACGATGCCATACATATATACCATATATATATATATATATATATATATATAAGCCATACTTTATGCCATACATACATATTGCAGCAACATACGATATGCATATTTTGCATTGCATTTCTTATTGTTGCTGCTGTTGCTACTGCTAGTGCTGCTGCTGCTATTGTTGCACAATGCTTGTGTATGGCGTCTAAGCTATGCAAATACTGTGCCGCTTTTAACAGCTAAGTGGAATTTTGGCACTTGAAATATGCTTTTGGCCTGCTAAAAAACAACATTAAGGATTCATGCATTATATCCTTTCACTTCTACAATTGCAATTGCATTAAGCATTAAGCTTTGAGCATTTTGCAAGCAATAAACATTGTGTCGACATTTTTAAAAGCAGCTTGTGCAACATATTCTCAATTTATATTTTGCATATAAGGCAAAAAAAAAATTATAAAAAAAAAATTATTATTTATTTTTGGTATTGAATTTCTTCATATTCTTTCGTCTTTAAGGCAAAGTTACTGCTTCAAAGTGCTAATTGTTTTTTCTTATTGTTTACTTGTTTTTTTGTTTTTTGTTTGCTTTGCGTTTTTCATTGGGCATTTTTCAATTAGCGTCGCAAATGCAAAGAAATCATTAATCACCAAGACATTTTCAGCTCCGTCATCCCAAAATTCTTTCGTAGCGTGAAATTGTTAAGCAGCATTTTAATGGCGCTAGTTAATGTTGTTGTTGTTTTTGTTGTTGTTGTTGTAGGGATAGACTCATTAGGGATATGCACAATGTGACCCTGACCGTAACCTGAGACGCTTGGTCAGTCAGCAGCAAGAGCAGCAGTTGCTCAACTGTTGTTAGAGGCGTTGTGCTCCCTGGAGGCGTTATCAAACTATTTATGAGCAATTAAGTCTTCATTTTGTAATTTGTGCATACGTGTAGGCAAATGATGCCTTAGATTTATGAGCAGATATAATATATGCCTCTCTCTGTATATATGTGTGTGTGTGTGTGTGTCTGCGTGTCATAATACGTGTGTATCTCTGTGTGTAGGCGTTGCAGTCATAAATTTTGAGCGCCATTATCTGGCACTTTATGACATGGGATAAGCTGTCAAAAGAAATTACACAATGTGAAAGTAAAACGAGAATCTTTCTCTCTCTCTCTCTCTCTCTAACTCTGTCTTTTTCACACTTGTTATGTTGGCTTGTTATTAAGGCCAAGGCAATGGCCAAAGCAATTAATTACAATTGCAATTTAACTTTTATTTTTACTTTCACTTTTTGTTTGCAATCGCAATCGTAAAATCGGACGCAGAAAAAGGAAAAGCAACAGGTTCCAAGGTGAAGTCTGGCCACTTGACTTATGCCACACTTATACACACACACACACACACACACGTATAGCACGCGAATAATACAATTAAGTGGCAAGTCAGAGTCAGAGGTTAACATGTTGCATGTGGCATATGCCAGGTGGCAACACACACACACAATATGTTTTGTATATTTTTGCATGCAACTTATTCTCATTTTGCGCGAAAAATAATTGCATAAAGTTTCACAAGCACGCGAAACTCAAACAACAAAAGAAAAACACAAAAAAAAACAAAAAATGAAAATGAAAATCTAAATGTAAAAATTGCCAACAATGTTGTCAAAAATGCGCGCGCTTTGTACTGGTTGGATAATAAATAACAATTTATGCCGGCTAACAAAAAAAAAATACAGAAGCTCAAGCAAAACTATATAATTTACCATATATATAATAATAATAATTTCGTCCTTGCATGCGAAATGGCAAACAAGCCAAAAAAAAAAATAAAAAAATCTGAACTCAAATTCAAATGAAGTTGAAAAAACGACAAGCGACAAGCAACTACAGCAGGCAAGCAACTGTGAGCACGACATGTAGATTCTTGTTGAAAATACCCTAGAAAATTGCTAATTGGGTATATTAAATATTAAGACTAAATCAAACAAATCAAAGAATTTTATTTTAATATTTAAATAAATTTTTCTAGAGTATTTTTTAGTCATAGCAACGTTTATAAATATTTTATAATTTAAAGTTGCACTATACATTTTTTTTTATTTATTTTATTTACCTTAACTAATTGTTTTATTATGTTTATCATAATGTGAAAATCTAATTTTATTCAAATTGCAAAAAAAATTCAGAATTTCATATAAATTTTTAATTAAATGAAAAGAAAAAAAAACATGAAGAAAAAAATATAAACAGAAAAAAAAATTTGTGAAAAATGTTTTGCAATAATTTAAGCAAATAAAATTTGCACAATCATAACTTGAAAAACAGGAAATGATAAATTTGTGAAACAAAAGTAAACGTTGCAACTGATTTGAGTGACCCAAATAGCAATTGGCTGAAATACTAATAACTTTACCGGTTAGTCAGGGTCAATGCGGCATAGTTTTTATCTACATTCGCATTCGCATTCGCATTTTGCATTTTGTATTTTTACATTTTGCATTCCGTTGCATTGCACATTGCACTGTATGCTTAATTAACATTTTATGGGTAAATTTTCGTAGAGTGTATATGGCATATAAAAACGCAGACCTTACGCCTTATTACAATGCATTTCCGTTTGGCATAAAAATTCAAATTTGATTTCAATGCGGCAGAAAATACATTTTGCTATTTAGGCAAAAGGGCAAAATTTACTGCAATAAGAAATCGACCACAAAAATAGCCAGCAAAAAAAATTTATATATTATATGCATGCGTATGTGTCTGTCTGTCTGTCTGTCCATTTGTCTGTTTGTGAAAGTGAAGCGGAGTTTTTTTTTGCAATCAAAGCGTTTTGCAGTGCGAATTTAAATGCGAAATGTTTGTGTTTGTGTTTGCTGCCTTCGGCAAATTGCAAATTAACCAACAATAAATAAGCCAGCAAAAAGCCAGCTTGCTGACCTCGTTAGCATTTTCGATATCGCTGAAAATGCATTCACACACAATCACACACACGCACATTCACATTCATTGTGCTGTAATTGTGTTATAATTGCATTCAGAATCGTTTGCTGTAACTCAGCCCCAAAAAGTATGCTATAAAAATTGCGTTGCTTCGCTTATCGTTGCGTTATCTTATCTGACCGTCAACAACTATTGATTTATATATGTATGGGCGTGTCAATTGACGATTGAATGGAATTTAACAGAGCTTATCAGATATCATAGACAATAGCAATATTTTTAGATATATAATAATATATGTACATACATATTTAACATTGATCTAATTTCAATTTTCTTCTTACTGTAATTGCAGCTATTTCCGGTAAACAAGAAAAACACATTGCCTACGTTTAGAGAGACCCACAAAATGCTGCCAATAAACGCCTAAACCAGCCGCAGTTCGACACACCCCAAAAAAAAAAAAAAAAAGCCCAAAAACAAAACCAGAAAAATAACTGTGATCATAGCCTAAAACACGCAACAACAACTGCTACAATAAGAAGAAGAAGAAAAAGAAGAAGTATAACAACAACGACCAGCAACCAGCTTAAACTATAACAACGCCATAGAAAGACATGAAGTGCAGCAGTAGAAACCACTAGCCACTCACACACACACATACACACACACACATACACACATTTATATAGAGACAAGCACTAAAGGAGAAGAAGATGAAGAATACGAAGACAAAGTGAAAGTCAAAAGCCAAAAGCGTGCCACTAGCGATTTCAACCACAATTGATTTGCGATTGCTGAATTTATATAGATATCGAAAATTGAAATCAATTGCAGCAGCAGCAACAGCAGCAGCAGCAGTAGCAGCACAAAGACGTTGAACATAGCAAGCAGCTGGAAAGACATAATAACGGGCACAAGGAGTATAAAGCAACGTTGGGTGTAGACGTAGACGTAGACGACGACAACAACAACGAAAACAACGACGACGACGACGACGACGACGGTGGCCGATGTAATGACAACAATTGACGCGATGTAGCGGTAAGTAAAATGTTTGTGAGTTGTGAGTCATGGAGTCATTGGCGATTGTGGATGAGGATGAGAGTCAATAAATATATTTTATCTATATGGCTATCTATATGCACAATCTATAGCAGACTTATGGTCGGCGAACGTGACAGGGACCGTGAGGCGGTACGCTGGGCAACGGGTGAAACAACACCGCTTCAAAATAATAATGGAGTGTTACAAATGGTCGGGCAATTGCATGGTGGACAGGCTGCTGGCCAACAACAGCAACAGCAACAACAACAAACTCAACAACAACAAACTCAACAACAACAACAACAGTCAAAACAACAACAACAGAAACTTCATCAACAACAGCAACAACAACAACAACAACAACAGCAACAGGAGCTGTTTTATCAGCAACACGAGGCAACTGCGCGTGGACTGCAACTTGCGAGCACAGCCGACGGCAGCGATAATCAGCCCTATTACGATACAAGCGGTAATGTCGATTGGGAGAGAGCGATGGGAACCGGTGGAGCTAGTTCATATGGTTGCATCGGTGGAACTGTCACAACAGTTGGCGGCATTGCTTATAACAGTAATGCAAATGCTGCCAGCGGCGCTATTATCATCAACAATCGTCACATGGATTATGTTGATGGCAGCATCATTGCTGGCCCATCCGCCACAACAGCAGGTGCGCACACAGCAACTGTTGGCATCGGTATGGGAAATGTTGGTACTGGAAATGTTCGCATCGGTGGATCGACAACGATCGGTGGGACTGGTGCAGTCGCAGTCTCAGCTGGCAGTGGCAGTGGCAGTGGCAGCACCGGTGCCATTGGTAAAGAAGTTCGTTACGCTCCATTCCCAGTTACATCACCAACGCATTCAAATCCCACAACTTCCCAACAAACACTTGCACTGCAGCAACAACATCAGCATCAGCAACAGCAACAGCAATTGCAACAACAACAACAGCAACAGCAATTGCAATTGCAACAGCAACAGCAACAACAATTGGCAACACTCGGTGGTGGTAGTGGTGTTGGTGGGGGAACCGGCAGCGGCATTGGTGGTGGCAGCATTGGCGGCCCCACTGGCAGCCTCGGCGGTGGTGGCGGTGCGGGTGGCGTTGGCATTGGTGTCGGTGTCGGTGTTGTTATGCTGCCGCCAGGTGCCGGCTCAAATGCTGCCATTAGCCATAGCAATACAACTGGCGCACTGCAACGGACACATTCCAGATCCATGTCCTCCATACCGCCGCCGGAGCCGTTCATGATAGCACAATCAAAGCAAATGAACAGCCGCGTCTCCATCAATGTTGGTGGCGTTAAGCATGAGGTGCTCTGGCGCACATTAGAAAGATTACCGCATACGCGGCTTGGCAGACTAAGAGAGTGCACCACCCACGAGGCCATCATCGAGCTATGCGATGATTATTCATTAGTCGATAATGAATATTTCTTTGATCGACATCCAAAGAGTTTTAGCTCAATATTAAATTTTTATCGCACTGGTAAATTGCACATTGTGGAGGAGATGTGCGTGCTTGCGTTTAGTGATGATCTGGAGTATTGGGGCGTTGATGAACTATATCTTGAATCATGCTGTCAGCATAAGTATCATCAGCGTAAAGAGAATGTACATGAGGAGATGCGTAAAGAAGCGGAATCGTTAAGGCAAAGGGATGAAGAGGAATTTGGCGAAGGTAAATGCGCTGAATACCAAAAATATCTATGGGAATTACTTGAGAAGCCCAACACGAGTTTTGCGGCGCGGGTAAGTCAAATCAGTTGCCAAGCTTTAATTTAAAGCTCAAATTAATTAAATGTGTGTTTCTATTATTATTTTTATTTTTTTAATATTTAATATAAATATATATATGTTCGTATTCCGTTATCCGTTATGTGTCAATGTCAAGTGTCCAAGCGTAATCAAAAAAAAAAAAAAAAAAAAAAAAAACCTTTACCATATTCCTACATTATTTTTTTTTTAAATGTTATTTCAACAAAAAAAAAATATTTAAAAAAATTTATGATTTTCATTTTTTTTTCACTTTCAAGTTTGTCGCTCATCAAAAAAATGTAGCATAAATATGTTTTATCTCTCAGTTTCGTTTGTTTTTTTTTTACTGTCTGTCATTCTCAATTTTAGTTACAGTTTTCGTTTCTGTTTTCATTTCTTGTTTTTTTTTAACATTAAATAATTTTTTATTATTATTATTATTTTTACACTATCGTATATGCATTTAGCGCGGCATTTGCAGCACTCTGTAAAATAAAGTTCACTGCAAAGCAGAACGAAAATAGTGTAAAAAAAATAAAATTAAACAAGCAAAAAAAAAAAAACAATAACAACGTTGATTGCAACGTTTAACATGCTGTACTATAAATTGCCTTTATACCACAATCACTTTTATATATATATATATATTCATATCTTGCAATATATGTATACATTTATATATATATATATATATATTCATATACTTGTAAGACTCTACGAAGCCGCCAATTTTGCTTTGCATACAAAAAAAAAAAAAATAAAAATGCTTACACAGAAAAATAAAAATATAATTATACATATGTGAATGCAGCAGTGTATTATCGATTAATAATTATCGATAATTATCGAAACTGTTTGTTCGTTCGTTTTGTTAGTTATTTAAGCGCTTTTTGCTGCTCTGCTGACGCCGCTGTGCGCTGTACATATGTTATATAATAATACTTATATTATCAGCCCTCAAAAAGAAAGTTGATTGCCGCCAATTGTGCCAATTGTTTTTAAGAACCAAATATTATTTGGCGCCAGTTCAATGTTGTGTCTCAATGTGTCACTGTACATTTCAACTCTCTATCTCTATGTCTCTCTCTAAACATATAAATAAATATATTTCTTTTATGCCTAAACGCAGCTCTGTAAGTTTTTTTTTTTTTTTTTGCTGTGCTCAGTTCTCTGTGTTTATTGATTGCTTTTGTCTTGTGCCTCGCCTCGAACAGCGTCAGCATTCACATCTTCAAGGGCAAAGTATTAAGTACAGGACACACTCGTACAGGACTGCCATACAGTTCAGTTTAGTTCAATTGAGATTCTCATTCTCGTTCTTCTTGTTCTCTTTCACGTTCTGGTTCTTGAATTCATTTAGTGATTGTGGCCGACTACTGGCCGACTACCTAAAGAAACTCTTAAAATGTTCTATTGACGGCCACGAAGAGTACGTCGCACATTTTCGTTTTTTTTTTTTACAATTTTTCTGTTTCATTTTATGTTATTTCTGTCTCTCTTTCTCTCTCTCTCTCTCTCTATCACACTCACATATTTTAGTCTTTGTAGAGTTAAAGCATTGATTTTATTTTTTTATAGTTTGTTGAAATGTTTGTTTCATATTATTTTAATTTAATTTGATTTTCTGTATTTTGAAATTATTTGTCACTAACCACGCGACGCCGTGACACCGACACCGTGTTGTCGCTAGAGTTGAACAATATTTATTTTAATATTATTATTATTATTATTATTATAGCAAAATTGCAAAAAAAAACCAAAAAAAATTGCAAAAAAACAACAACAACAAACAAAAAAAAAATAATAATAATATATATGAAAAGACAAATCAAATTGTTTTACTAATCGTTTTCTAATCTAACCTTTTTTTCAATCACACACAGTATATGAAAATTCTTACATATATAACTATTATATATACCATATATATTATATATATATATACTATATATTATATATCTATAAATACATATCAAATTATTATATACTCTCTTTTATATATTATATATATTTTTTAATCTCATAATTGTTGATGATGATGGTGAAGTAATATCTCTTTGTTTATCTCTAATATCTTCTTAATCCTAAACAAAAAAAAAAAAAAATTTCCCCTGTAACAATGTTTGGGAATGGGCAATAAGCGATATGACCAGGCGGCAGGTGTGCTGTAGAAATCCTCGAAAATATTGTATAGAAAAAGAACTCTGGGGAGAAGTGGCCAAAATCGTGTTGTAATACATTTCCATTTTCCATCGAGGGTTGACTCTATACTTACTTACATTGTTTTTTTTTTTTTTTTTCTGTACCCATTGAGCTTGAGCTTGAGCTTTGGCCCAGCAGTATGGCAACCAAAACACTTCGTACGTCCCTCGTTGACGTTACAATTTGGTATCGCTATGCTGTTTGGCTGCCACACAGCCCCAAACAGCCCGAACGCTCTTTGTATCATAGCCTCAGATCAAGACTCTTTATAGCTTTAGTCCACACACATTTATATATATATATCGATAATCTATAAACACACACTCTAAGTTTTTGGCTTTAGCTTGTATATATACGGCCGATTATTTGTCTTATTGCCCCCACATACACACATAGAGCTTTAGCTTTAGCTAATGACCGAAAATGGAAATAATTACAACATATTTGGGTGCATCTCCAATAATTTTTCATTCGATTTTAATTTTCTTATGATTTACTTTATGTATTTTTTTATTTTTCAAAACAAATTTTAGGACATTTTTTTTTTTTTTTATTTTTAGTTTTATTTTTTAGTTTAAAAAAAAATATATATTAATTATTGTATTGGCTGAGAAACTTTTATATTCAAGCAATCGATAAATATATATTAATTAATATTTGATATTTATTATAATTATAAAAAAAAAATTTAATTTTTATTTCAAAATTCAAAATTTTATATAAAAAAAAAAAATTATTTTAATATAATTAAAATATTTTCATATATTTATTAAAAAAATAGCTTAACGCTTTTCAATTTATTCTACAATTCTGTAAATATACAAAAAAAAAAAAAAATGAAAAAAAGCCAATGCATTAATAAAAAAAAAAAAAAAAACTAGAAAATAAACTTAAAACTTTTTTATTTTTTCATTTATAAAAAGGTAATGAAAAATTTCCAGAGCTCTTTGCCAGTTGTACTTTTAAAACTTTTTTATTTTCTTTTTATTTTTCTTTCAACTACTAACAAAAGTCAGAAGAGAAAACTTAACAACAAAAAAAAAAAAAAGAAACTTTTATTATTTTGTATATTTTTATTTTATTTTTAATACTCCGCCTAAACACATCCTTTTTTATACGAAAAAGATAAATATGAGAACCAAAACAAATGACAGTAAAAAGTAAAGAGTAACTCAGAGCTACTCTCGAATTCTTCTATTCTCCACGTTGAAAGAGACAATTCCTTTATATACAGAAAAAAAAAAATAAAAATAAAACCAATACCAATACCAATACCAATACCAATACGAATACAATGAATACAATAAACTGATGGCAAGGAAATCGCGCTCACAAGACAAACAAAACATTTGCCGTGTACAAAACAAAATCTTTCTTACATATTTTATTTGTTTTATAATACACGCAAAAAAAAAAAAAAATCCAAAAACAATAACAACAAGATAAAATTTAACTTGATGTTTATCATTTTCTATATACATATACATATATCTCTATGTATATATATCTATATCTATATATTATATATTGTATAACATTTTGTGTTAAACTTTTTGTATTACTTTCCGGCACGATCTATATATCTATCGTCCATCTATAGTATATATATAATAGTACATGTAACAGACAAATCAATAAAACACTAATGTTATATTGCCAAATGTCTACGGTGTTCTGCAAAACTAAGAATTGAAAAAGAAAAAAAAAAAAAACTAAAATTAAAATACTAAAATACTATGCAAAATTTTTTTTTTCTTTCTTTCTTAATATCGTAGAGGGGAAAATTCCAATGAAGATGTAAATGAATTTAATTAATATTTAGTTGGAGATATTATTGAAGCACCGTAGACATTTAGTATATGACGTTTAGTATATTGATTTGTATATGTGTATATGTGTATGTGTATGTGTGTGTGTATGTGTATTATATGTATTTTTGTTTATTGAGACTAAATTATATTAGTTAGTAGTTGAAGAAGCCAATAGACCAATAGTTAGAACAATCAATGTCAATGATAATAAGATACATTTAAAATCACAACAATAAGTTAAAGAAAATTTTGTTCTGTATGCAAATAGACAACAAGACATCAATCGAGTATCGAGTATCGTGTACGATTATATATATACGATAGATGGACGATAGTATATATAGATCGTGCCGGAAAGTAATACAAAAAGTTTAACACAAAATGTTATACAATATATAATATATAGATATAGATATATATACATAGAGATATATGTATATGTATATAGAAAATGATAAACATCAAGTTAAATTTTATCTTGTTGTTATTGTTTTTGGATTTTTTTTTTTTTTTGCGTGTATTATAAAACAAATAAAATATGTAAGAAAGATTTTGTTTTGTACACGGCAAATGTTTTGTTTGTCTTGTGAGCGCGATTTCCTTGCCATCAGTTTATTGTATTCATTGTATTCGTATTGGTATTGGTATTGGTATTGGTATTGGTTTTATTTTTATTTTTTTTTTTTCTGTATATAAAGGAATTGTCTCTTTCAACGTGGAGAATAGAAGAATTCGAGAGTAGCTCTGAGTTACTCTTTACTTTTTACTGTCATTTGTTTTGGTTCTCATATTTATCTTTTTCGTATAAAAAAGGATGTGTTTAGGCGGAGTATTAAAAATAAAATAAAAATATACAAAATAATAAAAGTTTCTTTGTTTTTTTTTTGGTTAAGTTTTCTTCTTCTGACTTTTGTTAGTAGTTGAAAGAAAAATAAAAAGAAAATAAAAAAGTTTTAAAAAGTACAACTGGCAAAGAGCTCTGGAAATTTTTCATTACCTTTTTATAAATGAAAAAATAAAAAAGTTTTAAGTTTATTTTCTAGTTTTTTTTTTTTTTTTTATTAATGCATTGGCTTTGTTTCATTTATTTTTTTTTTGTATATTTACAGAATTTCAGAATGAATTGAAAAGCGTTAAGCTATTTTTTTAATAAATATTTGAAAATATTTTAATTACGAGTATATTAAAATAATTTTTTTTTTTTTTTATATAAAATTTAGAATTTTGAAATAAAAATTAAAATTTTTTTTTATAATTATAATAAATATCAATTATTAATTAATATATATTTATCGATTGCTTGAATATAAAAGTTTCTCAGCCAATACAATAATTAATATATATATTTTTTTTAAACTAAAAAATAAAAATAAAAATAAAAAAAAAAATGTCCTAAAATTTGTTTTGAAAAATAAAAAATACATAAAGTAAATCATAAGAAAATTAAAATCGAATGAAAAATTATTGGAGATGCACCCAAATATGTTGTAATTATTTCCATTTTCGGTCATTAGCTAAAGCTAAAGCTCTATGTGTGTATGTGGGGGCAATAAGACAAATAATCGGCCGTATATATACAAGCTAAAGCCAAAAACTTAGAGTGTGTGTTTATAGATTATCGATATATATATATATAAATGTGTGTGGAAGAGTCTTGATCTGAGGCTATGATACAAAGAGCGTTCGGGCTGTTGGGGCTGTGTGGCAGCCAAACAGCATAGTGATACCAAATTGTAACGTCAACGAGGGACGTACGAAGTGTTCTGGTTGCTATACTGCTGGGCCAAAGCTCAAGCTCAAGCTCAATGGGTACAAAAAAAAAAAAAAAAAACAATGTAAGTAAGTATAGAGTCAACCCTCGATGGAAAATGGAAATGTATTACAACACGATTTTGGCCACTTCTCCCCAGAGTTCTTTTTCTATACAATATTTTCGAGGATTTCTACAGCACACCTGCCGCCTGGTCATATCGCTTATTGCCCATTCCCAAACATTGTTACAGGGGAAATTTTTTTTTTTTTTTTTTGTTGTTTAGGATTAAGAAGATATTAGAGATAAACAAAGAGATATTACTTCACCATCATCATCAACAATTATGAGATTAAAAAATATATATAATATATAAAAGAGAGTATATAATAATTTGATATGTATTTATAGATATATAATATATAGTATATATATATATAATATATATGGTATATATAGTAGTTATATATGTAAGAATTTTCATATACTGTGTGTGATTGAAAAAAAGGTTAGATTAGAAAACGATTAGTAAAACAATTTGATTTGTCTTTTCATATATATTATTATTATTTTTTTTTTGTTGTTGTTTTTTTGCAATTTTTTTTGGTTTTTTTTTGCAATTTTGCTATAATAATAATAATAATAATAATAATATTAAAATAAATATTGTTCAACTCTAGCGACAACACGGTGTCGGTGTCACGGCGTCGCGTGGTTAGTGACAAATAATTTCAAAATACAGAAAATCAAATGAAATTAAAATAATATGAAACAAACATTTCAACAAACTATAAAAAAAATAAAATCAATGCTTTAACTCTACAAAGACTAAAATATGTGAGTGTGATAGAGAGAGAGAGAGAGAGAAAGAGAGACAGAAATAACATAAAATGAAACAGAAAAATTGTAAAAAAAAAATACAATGTGCGACGTACTCTTCGTGGCCGTCAATAGAACATTTTAAGAGTTTCTTTAGGTAGTCGGCCAGTAGTCGGCCACAATCACTAAATGAATTCAAGAACCAGAACGTGAAAGAGAACAAGAAGAACGAGAATGAGAATCTCAATTGAACTAAACTGAACTGTATGGCAGTCCTGTACGAGTGTGTACTGTACTTAATACTTTGCCCTTGAAGATGTGAATGCTGACGCTGTTCGAGGCGAGGCACAAGACAAAAGCAATCAATAAACACAGAGAACTGAGCACAGCAAAAAAAAAAAAAAACTTACAGAGCTGCGTTTAGGCATAAAAGAAATATATTTATTTATATTTATATGTTTAGAGAGAGATAGAGAGTTGAAATGTACAGTGACACATTGAGACACAACATTGAACTGGCGCCAAATAATATTTGGTTCTTAAAAACAATTGGCACAATTGGCGGCAATCAACTTTCTTTTTGAGGGCTGATAATATAAGTATTATTATATAACATATGTACAGCGCACAGCGGCGTCAGCAGAGCAGCAAAAAGCGCTTAAATAACTAACAAAACGAACGAACAAACAGTTTCGATAATTATCGATAATTAGTAATCGATAATACACTGCTGCATTCACATATGTATAATTATATTTTTATTTTTCTGTGTAAGCATTTTTTTTTTTTTTTTTTTTTTTTTGTATGCAAAGCAAAATTGGCGGCTTCGTAGAGTCTTACAAGTATATGAATATATATATATATATATATAAATGTATATATATATATTGCGAGATATGGATATATATATATATATATATATAAAAAGTGATTGTGGTATAAAGGCAATTTATAGTACAGCATGTTAAACGTTGCAAACAACGTTGTTATTGTTTTTTTTTTTTTTTGCTTGGTTAAATTTTATTTTTTTTACACTATTTTCGTTCTGATTTGCAGTGAACTTTATTTTACAGAGTGCTGCAAATGCCGCGCTAAATGCATATACGATAGTGTAAAAATAATAATAATAATAAAAAATTATTTAATGTTAACTTAAAAAAAAAAACAAGAAATGAAAACAGAAACGAAAACTGTAACTAAAATTGAGAATGACAGACAGTAAAAAAAAAACAAACGAAACTGAGAGATAAAACATATTTATGCTACATTTTTTTGATGAGCGACAAACTTGAAAGTGAAAAAAAAATTAAAATAAATAATTTTTTTTTTTTTGTTGAAATAACATTTAAAAAAAAAATAATGTAGGAATATGGTAAAGGTTTTTTTTTTTTTTTTTTTTTTTTTGATTACGCTTGGACACTTGACATTGACACATAACGGATAACGGAATACGAACATATATATATTTATATTAAATATTAAAAAAATAAAAATAATAATAGAAACACACATTTAATTAATTTGAGCTTTAAATTAAAGCTTGGCAACTGATTTGACTTACCCGCGCCGCAAAACTCGTGTTGGGCTTCTCAAGTAATTCCCATAGATATTTTTGGTATTCAGCGCATTTACCTTCGCCAAATTCCTCTTCATCCCGTTGCCTTAACGATTCGGCCTCTTTACGCATCTCCTCATGTACATTCTCTTTACGCTGATGATACTTATGCTGACAGCATGATTCAAGATATAGTTCATCAACGCCCCAATACTCCAGATCATCACTAAACGCAAGCACGCACATCTCCTCCACAATGTGCAATTTACCAGTGCGATAGAAATTTAATATTGAGCTAAAACTCTTTGGATGTCGATCAAAGAAATATTCATTATCGACTAATGAATAATCATCGCATAGCTCGATGATGGCCTCGTGGGTGGTGCACTCTCTTAACCTGCCAAGCCGCGTATGCGGTAATCTTTCTAATGTGCGCCAGAGCACCTCATGCTTAACGCCACCAACATTGATGGAGACGCGGCTGTTCATTTGCTTTGATTGTGCTATCATGAACGGCTCCGGCGGCGGTATGGAGGACATGGATCTGGAATGTGTCCGTTGCAGTGCGCCAGTTGTATTGCTATGGCTAATGGCAGCATTTGAGCCGGCACCTGGCGGCAGCATAACAACACCGACACCGACACCAATGCCAACGCCACCCGCACCGCCACCACCGCCGAGGCTGCCAGTGGGGCCGCCAATGCTGCCACCACCAATGCCGCTGCCGGTTCCCCCACCAACACCACTACCACCACCGAGTGTTGCCAATTGTTGTTGCTGTTGCTGTTGCAATTGCAATTGCTGTTGTTGTTGTTGTTGTTGTTGCAATTGCTGTTGCTGTTGCTGATGCTGATGTTGTTGCTGCAGTGCAAGTGTTTGCTGGGAAGTTGTGGGATTTGAATGCGTTGGTGATGTAACTGGGAATGGAGCGTAACGAACTTCTTTACCAATGGCACCGGTGCTGCCACTGCCACTGCCACTGCCAGCTGAGACTGCGACTGCACCAGTCCCACCGATCGTTGTCGATCCACCGATGCGAACATTTCCAGTACCAACA
>JBAMBR010002267.1:0-20962 GCA_037044475.1 Zaprionus obscuricornis | reverse complement strand
GGTCTGCATTTGTTACTTAACGTTTTCACTTTCTATATTTATTTTGCCAAAAAATTTTATTGGCAAAATTATCGTACACCACAGCGTATCATTTGGTAAAATTATGTTAAATTTTGATTCCCATATGAATACCAATTCCAATTCCCATTTTATTTGATTTCATTGAAATTAAAATTAAAAGATTATTATTTTGATTTGAATATTGCTTTAATTATTCATTGCATTGCTACTGGATTTAGAAAATTTGATCTACACATTGTTGTTGTCAGATACTAAAATTAATTCTCGTACATACTATATATATATATATATATATATATATATATATATATAGAAATAGATATTTGAATCAGGGACTATCATAAAAATCACGATGTCACTTTTCATTGGCTTCCGTCTGTTAACGATTTTGCAAAAATATTTGTTTATATAAATATATATAGAGAGAGACGACTTAGTATCTAAAATAAAAAAAAAGAGTTTCGATCTTCCATCTTCTAAAAGAGATAATACTGCCGAGGCATACAATTACAGATAAATATATATATAAGTACACATACATACATATATGTTTACTATATATTTTCAGTTAAAATTCTGATATTGGACGTGAATGTTGTTGAAGTGAAATCTACATATAAAAAATATGATGATACGATACAATAATAATATTAGTAGTAGTAATAATAATCATAATAATAAAATAATATATTAAATCTAAATCTGAATCTATATCTATTATAATAATTGATTTTCTTTATACTTTATGTAAAATGCAAAAACTAGGCAAGAATTCTGTTTCTGGTGGTAATTCTGGTATATAATACTAATAGAATAAAAATAAAAAAACACACACTTTGAGAGCGTTTTCTCTGGATGCCAAGAGCTAATCTTAAGAATTAGTTTGGCACACGCAACATATATAATATATATAAAGATATAGATAAGATGATCTGATCATAAAGTTGAAATATTCTTTAATCGAATGCCACCTTGCGAGCAAAGGATGTTAATGATGATATTTCACTGGGATTCGAATCCGATGGCAGATTATTAAATTCAATCTCCTCGCTAGCAGCAGATGCAACAATATTCTCATTCGATTGTGTCGTCTCATCGCTATGATGCATCGTTGGCCATTGCTTGTGACTAGGCGCGTATAGGATGAGCAATGCAAAGATATAAATGTTCCACATGCCATAGACGCCAGTAAGGAAAGCCGATGTTAATTGTATCTCCACATCCTCATTCCATTTCCAGTGTCCTTCAGCCATTTGGCCCATAATGAAACCAGCAACAGTTAAACCAGCGCATAGCAATGTCGCCAGCATAAGAAATTTGAAGCGATAGATCAAGCCTAAATTTGAAATATACAAAAATACTAATAATTGGACCATGTCTGTCTGTACGTTAATAGATTCTTATAAACACCGAGGATCTCGGAGACACTTTGAATTTTTATAGGTACCGGGTATCATATAGTCGTGCAGACTGATTATGCTGATGAACAGCTAGTTATATGATTTTGCCTACTACCGGTTCCGGGACTACTAGGATTTACTAAATGGGAACTATTACCTACCTTCATAGTGTAGACGTCGTGCTTGAGACATTGAGGGCAATGAGGTGCGTTTATCGCCAATATCCTTGAAGACCTTCCATACCATAAAGCAGAGAAAGAGAAAATATATGGCAGCTGAAACACCAGCAAGCACTATAAAACTCATTGCCACTTTTGCACCCATTGGCGTTGTCCATATTGAATAGAAAGGATTACGCAGCTGGACACCACGTTCACAAATGTCAAAGACAAAAAGCGATATGCAACCGACAACAACGGCTGACAGATGTTTCCAGTAACGTGAACGTATTGTGGATTTATTGGGTGAATCCTGTATGAGCATATGTTCGCCGGCAAAGACAAGCCAAAAGGATAACAGCATGGCATAGAATATGCCTTGACGTACATCACTTAATAGTAGCATATATGGCATTTCAATGCCAAGTGTCAGATATTCGAGCGGCAGATTCAAGAAGCTCAACGCTCCGCCTAAATAAATCAGCATATACTCGAGCAGAGCAGGTGAACGTTGGAGTATATGTACACGACGCCAGAACCAAATCATAATGCCAATAACAAAGGGAAATAGCATCGTTTTTAATAGCAGCCAGACATGAGTAAATCCACCATTTTGATGTATAGCTGTGAGTGTGAGATCATGCATGTGTCCAAATTGTAGATTTATTTGTTTTGGCGTGTCCATGGGGAAGCGTAAATTAAGCAAATAGAAACTATGATGCAGTGCACCTAACTCAAACAATGGTATAATGTCGCATGTGTATAGAGTTTCAAGGAGGCCCACATGAGATGGATGACAGTCCAGATAACGATGTTCTATACTATGGGCATATAGTTTCCAATCCTGATCAGCATTGTCATTATTTCGATATGCAAGTCGTGTATCAATTGTCAGTTGTAGTTCACTCGGCGGTTCTCTCAACTCTGATGATGAATCATAGGCAATATCAACCTGAAGAACTCCAATGAGATTTTGCTGCCAGCGACTATAGTCAAGAGCACGACTATCGCGTGGTAATGGCATTTGAAACACATAAACCAATTTATTAGCCATTTTAAGTGAATCTTGTTCAATCTCAAGATCCTGAACTGGATCACAGGCACCGGCTCCACGTGAATAGAGAAAGAAACTTGTGTCATTCTGTCGGCCAGGTACATCACGACATTTGGTGCCCACGACAGTCTGATGACCAGCTGGTAGTGGCGCATAGAGGCCACCAAGCAAAAAACATGCCACTTGACACAACAGCAGACAACTGACCAATATGGACAATTTGCGTCCGCTTAGATTCTCAAGTATTGTGCCGGACATCTTGGCGAAGAATTAGAATTAGCTGCTCTTGACTTTGTGTCTGCAGTCACACGAATCAACGTTTTCTTTCTCCTTTTTCTTTTTTTTTATCTTTCGTTAAGGTAAACAATTTTTATTTCTGTTTGTTTTAGTTACACTCTATAAAAAGAACTCTTCCCGTTGTCTGTCGGCGAAACAAACAAAGCGGCGGCGGCGGCGTTCGTATACAGAATGTTAGGGCTGCCGCCTTATGCCACAAAAAGTAAAGCAACAGCTGTCGGTAAATAATCACAATTAATGATAATTAATCAATTAAATAAATTATTTGTACATGTTTCTAAAGTTTATGCTTTTATTTAAATGCATATTTTATTTATATGTATCATTAAATAAATACTTATTAATATATGTGCTGGCAACTCTACAGCAGGCAGATATCGATAGATTGATAAGAATCGAAAATTGTGTATTAGGCGGCAGAATTTAAAAGTTATTGTATATAAACATTTTAATATAATAATATATTTATAGATTCAATTAATATTTCATATAAACATTAATTCGATTATTATATATAGTTTTTCTTTTACAGTTAAATTTGTAAATTTGATCATCATCTACTTGGTAAACAAATAGATGGACACAATGAGACCGTAGAGTCCTAATACTTCAGCAAAGATTAGTATTAAAACGATGCCAACAAATAGTTTTGGCTGCAAGGCAGATGCTCTGACTCCAGCATCACCCACAATACCAATAGCAAATCCAGATGCCATGCCCGATAAACCAACAGACAAACCTGCACCCAAATTAAGGAATGCCTGATACATGGCATAAACATCGGATAATGTGCCGGCCAGTAGTACAGCTACAACGAGACCATAGATGGCAATGATGCCAGACATGACAACTGGTATGATTGACTTCATAATCAAATCCGGATGCTTAACGGACATTGCTGCAATGCCCAGTCCAGATTTTGCAGTTCCATATGCTGCGCCAATTGCTGTAAAGACAATGGCCGAAGTGACACCCATTACACAGAAGAAGCACGCATATTGCGGCTCATCAATAGTTGCCTCTCTTCCATGCATGATTTTAATTATTATTTTAACAGTTTTCGTTTTGTGAAACTGACAATCGTGGTGAGCTGCTTCAAGTATGGCTTAGCCTACTTCTGTTCCCAGACTACTAGATTTAGTAAGAGACAATTGTTGCTTACCTTCATCTTTGAAGACGTTCCATAGCATAAAGCAGAAAAAGATTGCGTATGGCAGCAGGAACACAAGCAAGTAGCTGTCTGGCCAAATGCTAAAGAAAATGAAGGAACTGTTGCTAAATAACTGCAATTAATATTCACTTATGTCACATGGTCTGGCAACTCGGCAACCTGCAAATATCGATAGTTCAATATATATCGATAGTTGTAATGGAAGCGCCAGAGTTTAGAAATTAATTATTGTATAAAATATAAATATATATATATATGTTTATTTTATATATAATAATATTTTTAAAATTATAAATAATAATATAGTTTATTGCAATTCTAAAAGCAATGCTATATTTACAAATAAACAAACTAAGCTTTAATCATCAAATCAGCAAACGATAAGGGAAAATCAGCTGTTTTTCTCATGAACAAGAAAAAATAACATGAGAATGCAGCGTTTTACACCTGTAAGTGTAAATTTAATTAAAATTATTATATTAATTTAGTAATTTTACAATATTGTATTACAATAGCAAATCTGGCAATTATTAAAAATACGGAAATTCCATAGCAGGCGATGTGCCGGCCAACTAAACAACTCAGTGCCCAAATCTAAGAATCAAAGATTTCCCTTGCTGCGTTTAGGCTTAGTGCTGATTGGAGCTGGCGCGATTGGTTACGATGGAATTGTAAATGATTTTACATATTGTGGCGCAGCTAAACGTTTTATGCGTTCATTGAAGACGGCAACATTGATAACAATTGATTACCTGGGCTTGGATAAGCATGATAATGAATATGACTTGAAGATGAAAGAATTACATCAGAAAAGTGCTGAACGTCTGTTGGAAGCATGTCTCAATAATGGTGGGCTGTATATTAAGGTTGGCCAAGGTTTTGCAGCCATGAATGATGTACTGCCTGTTGAATATACTAGAACATTGGCGCGGCTACAGAACGAATGTTTACCAACGTCCAAAGAAGATATACAAAAAGTATTCCGAAATGATTTTGGTCAATTGCCCGAGGAAATGTATAAGGAATTCAATTATGAGCCAGTGGCGGCGGCCAGCTTAGCACAGGTTTTCAAAGCGAAACTTCACAGTGGAGAACAGGTGGCGGTGAAGGTGCAATACAGTGATCTGCAGAAACGTTTTATTAGCGACATAGCGACCATTGTTTTCCTGCAGGACATTATTGAGTTAATATTTAAAAATTATAATTTTGGCTGGATATTGACGGATCTGCGCAAGAATCTACAGCAAGAGCTTGATTTTGAACATGAAGGTCAAAATGCTGAGCGATGTGCACGAGATTTAAATAAATTAAGTTACGTTTATGTGCCAAAGATTCATTGGCCACATACAAAGACGGTAAAATCATCTCATCTCATCTCATATATGTACATAATGTCCACAATAATTAATACAAAAGTAATTCTAGCGAGTTCTCACCATGGAATGGATTGAAGGTTGCAAAATAAGTGATTTACCTGCCATACGCCAACTAAAGTTGAAGCTTACCGATATTGATATGAAGCTCTTCACAGTGTTTGCCGAGCAAATCTTTCACACCGGTTTTGTACACGCTGATCCACATCCCGGCAACAGTGGGTAATCTATATTCTCTATGTCCATTTTAAAGCAACAATTTGGAAAAAAAAATATCTTATCTCTTTGTTAGTTTTTGTACGCAGAAATGAGAAAGATGGTAAGGCAGATATTATATTACTGGATCATGGTCTCTATGAGGAATTACCTGCTCATGTGCGTCGTCCACTTTGTGAATTCTGGGAGGCAACTGTGCTGCGAGATGAGAACAAAATGCAGATAGCAGCAAAAAAAATGGGCATTGATGAATATATGAAATTTGCTGAAGTACTTTTCCAGCAGCCCATTCGCATACGTGGTGGACGCATACGAAGTAAACTCACACAGGAAGATATCGATCATATGCAGAAGGTTGCTAGGGAACACTTTGATGTTGTGATGAGCACCTTAAAATCAATGCCACGTTGCATGCTATTTGTGCTGTAAGCAGTTTACAAAACAAACATAATATATATTTCAATAATTTCAATATATGTATAATTTATATTTATTTTTTAGTCGAAATCTAACAACAGTGCGTGCCATTGGCGATATGCATGGCAATGTTGTGGATCGTCCACGTATTATGGCTCGCCATGCACAACGTTGTCTTTATAGGCACAACGATAATCAGTCTATGCAATATATGCGCTGGATGTATCGAAGATTCTACTTTGAGTATTGCCTATGGATGTCATCATTTCGTTTACGCTTAATGGATTCATATTTAAGCATATTAGTTTTTATGGGACGTGCACCGGGATCAGCAAAAACCTTAAGACGCGATTTAACAGAACAGCATAAACAACAATTAAGTTGATCTTGGCATCTAATTCAGTTTTGAAGTTAAATCTTCTTGTCATGCTCTGTAATTTACATAATGTTCATATATGTGCTGTGTATATCAAAGGTAATTGAAAACTTGTATGTTTAAAATAAATAATATTTGCAATATGCTTAGTAAAAACACACATATAAATATATATATATGTATCTAGGACTTAAAGGTCATATACAGCGAGAATAACAAACATCTAACAGCAAACTCAAGGTTAACATTCTCGAACAGTTATTGCTAACCAACATTCACTGTCACTTTGAGAACTTGAACAAATCAATATGGTTTTTATTTTATTTTTATTTTTATTTTTTTTTTTGATTAGGAAATTTTTAGAAAACTGGCATATTTCATATGCTGTATACCCTGTAAAATTGAACAATAGAATATATTAAAATCCTAATGTTTTTTATAATAATCTTTATTATAGTTAATTATCTGTATTTAACTTTATCGCATTTTTTGTTATGATCGCATAGATTTTTCAAGGGTATTTCTGCTGTTGAATCATTGTTAAACAATTGATTCTGTGCTCATATCGAGTATTATTTGTAACACACACACACACAAATATAAATTTGAGCCCTAAAATAGGCACAAATGGGCGTCAACAACTACATATTTCCGGTTGTGTGGGGCGCTATGGCAGGCTTCAACATGCAAAAAAAAAAAAAAAGCAGAAGCAAAAGAATCTTGGCACCTGATATTGCATGATATATGAGTAAGTGATGAGCTGGCTTACGACCTACGGCGTCACACCCAAATTCACAGTTCATATAACACTTTCACAGAACTAAATTCAATTCAATTTCGTTTAAAGTTACTTTACCTGACTGACAGACAAGCTAGTCAAGTCCTTTTAGCCCTGTTCTTTTTGTCGTACAGTGGGCTACATTTAACATATTTTACTAAAAAAAAAAAATAATAATAATTATATATAAATTTGTATTTTTAAACTCATAACAAAAATCCAAAATTTTATTAAACGAAAGTTTAACATTTTTATATATTTGCTAGTATGAGAAAAAATGAAACTTGAAATTCAATTAATTTTTGGTCGTATAAGCATTTGAACTTTTTTAAGTGATATTAAACCTTTCCAGAAAATGCCATAGATATTTTCAGTTTTATAATTGAAATATTTCCCATTGAGATTGCTAAGAAATAGAAAAAAATTATTATATTAAATCAGATAATAAAATTTTCTTCAGTTTGTTACATACATTCCTGCACAATGTCTGTACCACCAAGCACCATTATGTCGTTTAGCACAATTCCCATCCCATTCGTCATTATCATTATCAAAAGTAGAAAATGATTGATTTTTATTATAGCTGAATTCATCGTTTTCAACAGTTCCCGAAAATTCATTCAATGTGATTAATCTGTATTTATCATTCTCTCCAGAAATTGCAAATTCTTTATATCGAGCATATTCCACTTTACCATCAAAAGTTTCCATATGTATGTACAATTCATGGGGCTGATTAGCAGTCATTAAATGTATTTTTTCAAGGCCAAGAAAAAAGTTTCCATTCATGGAACCAAAGCCATTGCGGTATGTAACCCAGTTCCTAAAAAAGTCCTGTTTACCGTCTATCCGTTGTTGGATAATAGTCCATCCAGGACCAACTATAGTACTATCACATAGTACATCAAATGCATTTAATTTAGAAATTTGAATACGATGAATACCAGGAGATGTGGAATGGGGAATACATGAGCTGTGTAATGATTTCTCATCGGATTTTTTTAATTTCTCTGTGAAGTTTTTTAGTTCCATTTGAAGTTTGAATATTTGTTCATCTTTTTGTTCTATGATTTCCGATTGCTTCTTCAATTTTGTTTGAGTGTCATTCAATTTAACGGCTATGTTCTTGGCTTCAATTTGGAGTTTATCAATTGATTCTTTATCTTTCGCCAATTGATCTTCATAAATCTTTAATTTCGCAGATTCTGAACTAAGTTTCGATTGAAGTATTGATGTTTGATTTTTAAGATTATCGATTGTATCATATGTAAATCTTAATTCAGTTTTAAATATTTCTCTTAAGCGATTCTCCAATTGAATTATTTCACTTTTAAACGTTAACTTATCATTACTTGACTTGCATAAGCTTACGTAATCCCGCAAATCTTTAGTATTATCATTTAAACTTTTAATAGTAGCTGCATTCGATTCATCTTTAGTCTTACAAATCTCAAGTTCAATCAATTTCTTGTTAAGTTCTTTTATTTCCTGATCTTTACTTTCACTCTTCCTAACTTCCTCCTGAAGTTGTCGGACATATTCTAGTAGAGGTTTAATCATATTGTTGGTATGAGATGCACAGACTTCGTTAAGTTTCAACTGTTGAAATTGTGATTAATTTTAATATTTCATATTTCTTATTACATTTTCACTGTTTTATTCTTACATTATTTTGCACGGAACTTGCGGCTACTAGTTGAACTCCGCATATAGCCATAAACTGGAATATACGTAAAGTAAAACAACAATTTAATTTCATTATGCTTAAGAAGACAAATTTCTTCGTAGTGTTCATCAATTATATAAATATAAACTGAATCGAAATTTTATATTTGAAGTCAGTTTAACATACGAATGCGGAAGTGCGTATGTATATGTGTGTGAAGCTGATAAGAAAAGTAAATAAAATAATAAAAAATATGAAAAATATCTTTGATTTATATATTTATTATTATTAATTATTAATAATTATATTTAATATTATTATAATTATAATTATTATTTTTTTACATTGTTTTTTTCTTGATTGTTTCCATTGTTTTTGTCGCCGTTGCTGTTGTTGCAATTGTTGTTGTTGTTGCTGCTGTTGGGGCCACGGCTAAATATGAAATTAAAAATCAAAACTAAAGTGTGAAACGCCTGAAATGTCTGAAATGTCGGCTGTCTGTCTGTCTGTCCGTCCAACCGACCAAACAGCACGCCCGTTCCTCCAATTTTATCCGCTTGCCATAGGTAAACCTAGAAAGTGTTCCGGCTGCACCTCAGACGAACATTTGCAGTTAAGTCGCGGAACGAAGCAAAGCTCTCGAACGGAAATCGAAATTAGCTGTGCCAAAAAACTAAAAAAGTGAAAAAACTGACTAAAAAAAAAAACAAAACGACATTCCAATTAGCAATGAACAAAGAGTTTATTATGCAGGGCGGTACGCCCATAACAAGCGAATTGGCATTGGTAAAACATCAGAGCTTTAATTTCGACTGCTATGTGAATTCTTATGGTTTCGCCATTATAGGAGCTACGTAAATTGATCTTTGGCACCGCCGCAATACCCATGCGAGCCGAATGGCTGCAGACATCGTTTGTCTTTGGCTCTGCAGCCAAGGAAGAGCTGCCCTATGGTCTGCGATCTCCACGCAATGCCACACGCGGCATGCTGTCTGTAGTTCAGGGATTCATCCTGAAATATTTGCTCTTTACGCGCAAGAGCACACGTCTGGCTACCTCAGAGTAGGACACTTATTATTATTATTATTATTATTATTATTATTATTATTATTAACATACATTAATTTCATTGAATAATTTCAATTAATTTTTTATGTTAGTCCTCTGCAGGCCAATGCTGAAATGCAACGTGATGCATTGTTTAATGCTATGATTGAAATTTTACGCATAATTTCCGATAAGGGAAAGGTTATCATGGTATTACCCTCTGAGGATGAAATCTTTGTGGATCATAGTGCTAGCTATTTTCATGATACGATTACTGAAAAGGTAAATAAGAAATTGTTATATAATTTTAATTATTTAATTATTCTATTTCTTTTGCAGCTCTATGTTTTTACACTGTCTCCAAATGAGGAACTGGAACATTTTATGAAGCGAAATTTGAAATACGTAAAAATTCCAAATTCAATAATAGAAAACTATTTAATCAATTGCCATGCTCATACAATATGCACTGAGAAAAAGCCAAATGTAAATTCAAAATTATTTCAATATAATTTTAATTTTAATTTCAATTTAATTTATTTACATTTAATTTATATGCAAACTTTTGCAGCCTTAGATTTGCAATTAATTGGAAATTCTTTATCACAATTGTAATATATTTTTCTCTCAGTGTACGAGTATATGTTCATTGTATTCTATTTGCCTAATCTGCTCATAAAGTTTACAGAAGAAGATACGCCAGGCACTTTGCTGTTTCTCTACTGCGCCGTGCTCACACGCTCAATGGGAAAGTAAGACTTTAGATAGTGAGAGAAAATCTTATATATATATATATATAAATATAAAATATATATATATATATATAATATATTAGAGCTAGTAATTATTTGTAAAATGACAAATTCATATGTGACCAACTTTATCAGAGTACGGACGGATTTGGATTCCACAAAGGGTTCGCCGCTAACGATGAGCAACCATGAGGAAGGATCTCTAATGATTGTTACGTTGCTGTTGACGGGTCGAGCCACGCCCTATATACATAATGGTGTCATCAATGTGGGCGACGAGAATAGCTATGTGTGTGGCGCTGTATATAATATATAGATCATTTGATCATTTGATACATTTTCATTGATAGGCTGTGCCACAATATGGAGTACTTAAACGTTGCATGATTGGTTTTCTGCTCTGGGACATTGAATCATCTAGCGTAAGTTTTGATCTGATAATTGACTTCTTTTTTTTCTGTTTTTACTCTATGTTTACACTCTTACACTGCAGGCGGCTGTTAATCAATCACGTCAACCCGGCTCTCGTCTAAAGACACCGAATTATCCCATTTGGATAACCAGCTGTACGGGTCATTTTGGTGTAATTTTTAATCGAAATCCGGATCTGTTGCGTAACTATCATGCAGAGTCGCGTTTCGATGTCAATTATTATAGCTGTTCGGGCCATCAGATTTTGATGACCATCGACAATCGCACGTACAATGAGCAGGCATTGGTCATGTTGGAGCGACAGCCGATCATGCCGGAGAGCACCTCATTGGCAGGCGGCAAACAGACCAAAGAGGATATTGTCACTACCGTTGGTGGTGGTGGTGTTGCTGCTGCTGCTGGAGGTGCCGCTGGTGCTGCAAGTGGTGCAAGCGCTGGCGCTGGCAACGATGTGGTCGCCAAGGAGGAGTCAACGCTGAATACGCCATTGCAGCGTTTGATTTATACCAAGTGGGAAGAGGCAACTATAAGCTTTCACGTGCAGCCATCGATGTTGAGTTATCTTTTTAGTACCACACAGTAGAATCGATAAAGATCCAAGCGATCTCTTAGCTTTTATCCAATATCCGTATATATACCATATCGCAAGTAGTTTTCAATTCATTTCTCTCTCTCTCTCTCTCTCTGTCTTTTGAAATGTAGTAATATTCAATAGTAATTGCTATGATTTATAATATGCCATATAGAGAGTATATATACTATACTTAGATATGTAGATATGATCGCTAGCATGTCAGCTTGTTATGTTGTCTCTTTATCTATGATATAAATCGACTTTCTTGGCGAATGACCAATACTCTCAACGAGAAGTTAACAAAACCAGCTCCAAGTAAGTTACCCTACACAACATACTCTAGACTTAACTTTTACGTGTCTCAAATGCATTTTCGTATTTATCACATTCTTATCTATCGTATAGCTACCCAAAGATTAAAAGAGAAAAAATAAAAATCACAATACAAACTTCATGTTATATATATATATATATATATATATAATTAGATATTTGACCTTTTTAATCATATCTTATATATATTAGTGCAAACTACAAAATTTAATTAACTAACTTTTTCTGCTCATATAATCATATAATTGACTTCTACTGTTCATGTATCAAATTTTTCAATGGGTATTTGAAAGAGATACTCGATATTCAAATGATTGAAAATTGAAAAGAACAGCGATGGTAAATACACGTAAAATATTGCGAGTATCATGACAAATTGCGATACGAACTGCGAACAGATTTGTTGAAAACCTTAAGAAATTAACCTTAAATTAAGACTTTTCGCAAATTCTATTCGATCAGAAATGTTACTGAGGCCTCTCTCTATATATTTTTACATTAAGCGCGACTGCAGGAACTCGTATTTGAGTTCTCGGCCTGACGCTAGGAACCAATACACTGCTCAAAAATAAACACAATTATTTACATCTTACCAATTCAGCAATTCAACTTAAAATGCAAATGATTATATCAAGTCTACAGTTTAATAAATGTTAATGCTAAAACTAAACATTGTTAACTTTTAATTTTTTGAATACTTTCTCATTCCCACAGCTATATACGTATATTCATTATTCCATAAAGTTTTGTTGTAGCAGTTCAATGCCGTTGTCTGCCTCATGCATGGCAATGGTTTGATCAATCAACGCTTTCATATACTATGAAGGATACATATATACATACATATGTATCTATAAGACATTGAAAGCAACATGTGTATCTGACAGATACGTTTGCATCTAACAGATACTTTTGTATCTAAAAGATACTTTTGTATCTAAAAGATACTTTTGTATCTGTAAGATACTATTTTATCTGCAAGATACTTTTGTATCTGAAAGATACTATTTTATCTGCAATATAATTTTGTATCTTAAAGATAGTTTTGTATCTCAAGGATACTTTTGTATCTAAGAGATACTTTTGTATCTGCAAGATACTATAATATTTATCTGAAAGATACAATTTTATCTGCAAAATACATTTGTATCTGCAAGATACTTTTGTATCTGAAAGATACTTTTGCATCTAAAAGATACTTCTGTATCTGTAAGATACTATTTTATCTGCAAGATACTTTTGTATCTGAAAGATACTATTTTATCTGCAAGATAATTTTGTATCTTAAAGATAGTTTTGTATCTCAAGGATACTTTTGTATCTAAGAGATACTTTTGTATCTGCAAGATACTATACTATTTATCTGAAAGATACAATTTTATCTGCAAAATACATTTGTATCTGCAAGATACTTTTGTATCTGAAAGATACTTTTGCATCTAAAAGATACTTCTGTATCTAATGGGAAATTCAAATTTCCGTTACTGCCGAAAAGTGCAAATTAAATGCAAGTCATGCCAGAGCCAACAATGTTGAAATCAAATGGATTTTTGCTCTGAAATACCAGGCGAACAGAAACAGGCAGCAAGTAGATGCATTTAATTATTTTTTAAGAAAAAGTACTGCATACCTTTAGGACGCGCGTATAAAAGATGAATATAAAAACATCCTGAAAGTATGCTATACAAAATTAAACGCCCTTGTTCAACTTGCTGTTTCAGCTTGCTATCGTTTATGTTCGCCTGGTATTTCAGTGCAATCAGAGCTGTGAAATTGCAAATTACAAGAAAGAAAAAAAAACAAAAATTTTCATTTTCCAATAAGATTTATTTATTTAAATATGAAAAATAAATATTACTTAAAATTAAGAATAAATTTATATTAATATTAACAAAAATTTGTGTTAATAAATTGAATATCTAAAACATTTAAAAAGGAAAAACTATAATATAAAATTTCATAAAACAAATATATTACAATAAAAATAATTATAAATAAATAAAATATATTTATCAACAGAATTGTTAAAGCAAATTTCTCAGTCACACAACAATTAGACATACTTTTTATGTTATATATCTTAATGCTAATAGCTTCTATGGCAGTGTCGTTTATAGTCCTGTTCTCCTGCACCATTCTTAAGCTGTGACACTTCCTGAAGATCTGGAAATAGACATTAATCATCATGATAAGTACACCAGGAGTTAATCACCCTTTTGACGATTTCTGGGACTGTCGCCATGTAAGAAAAAAAACATAATTATTCAATTTATTATTCAATTTATTAAAAAATGTAAAAATGTATATCTTGTATATTGTTTAATAATTGTAATAACATAATAAAAGCTTGTTTTTATTTTTTATAAGCTGTAGGATTAATATGTTAAGGATTAATATGTTAAGCCAAAAAATTAAATTGCATTCAATTTTTTTTTTAAAGTACAAAAATTTCTTGCTGGAACTTGGGAAAACCCGGAAAATGCCAATGCTGTCATATTCTTATGAATTGCTTGGCCGAATCAACATTCGAATTGTCTTCAGGCTATACGATTCCCACCAAGAAATAGCATGATTATCTATGGTCTCCATAGAAAAGTACTTTCCATTAAGATTACTTGAAAGAAATAAAAAAAACAATAAAATTTAATTATGCTACAAACTGTCAAAATAAATACATACCATGATAAACAATTCTTATACCACCAGCCTCCATGATGTATTTTTGCACAATTTCCATTCCCATATTCATCATTGTCCCGGTCATACGTTGAGAACTTCTGATTCAAGTGATATTTCATTGAATTATATTCAACATTATATGAATATTTGCCTAAACTGATTAATCGGTATTGATCGTCTTCACTAGCAATTGAAAAGTTATCATATCGTGCAAATTCCATTCGGCCATTAAACATTTTCATATATATATATAATTCGTGTGGCTGTTCATTAGTCAATCGATAGATTTTCTCAAGACCCAGAAAAAAGTCTCCATCGAAAGAGCCGAAGCCGTCGCGATATGTGTTCCAATCTCTGTAGAAATCTTCTTCGCCATCAATACGCTGTTGAATAACAGTCCATCCAGGCCCTGCTGTTGTACTGTCGCATAGCACATTAAAAGAATCGATGCCAGGAGTTTTCATAGAGTAAACTCCTGGTGATTTTGAAAAGGAAATGCAACTATTTGGAAGTCCCTTTTGTAAATTTTTTATTTTGAACTGAGATATTTCTTGATCCTTCTGCTCTAAGATTTCTTTTAGCTTTTCTAATTCATTTTCAGATTGATTTAATTTTATGTCAGCTTCTTTAAGTTCATTAATTTTGAGTGTGAGATTTCCAAAAATTTCATTCTTTTCTTTGGATATTTCTTGTATCTTTTCCTCGAGGGTATCGTTTTGGTTTTTAAGTTCATTTTCAATGTCATTGTATTCAATAATAACACTCTTTTCATTTTGTTTGTGTATTTCACTGTTGGATTGGCACTTTAGTTTATCAACAATAACTTCGTCTTCATTTTTTTGGACTAGTTGATCATTATCATCCTTTAATTTTATAGAATCTTGAAACTTACGTCGGCAAATATCTGCATGAATCAATTCATTGTTGTCCGTAAACTTATCATTATGACATGGACTCGCACACTTGCAGAAATTTATAGACTCACGCAAGTCCTGAATATTGCTACGTAATTCCCTAATGAGAATTGCATTCCAGTCATCTTTGACTTTATAAGTCTCAAGTTCAACAATTTTGTCGCTAAGTTCTTGTATCTTTATTTTATCTTTATTTTCGTTTTTTAATGTTTCCTCTTTGAACTGTCTGATATATTCCAAGAGAGGTTTAACCATATTGTAGGTGTGGAATCCACTGACTTCATTTAATTGCTTCTGTAAAAAAATTATGATTCGTATTACAATTTAAATCTTAACTTATTTTTTTTAAGTTATTTTAAAACTTACTTCATTTTCTGAACTTGCATCTGTTAACTGTGCTCCACATATAGCCAGTATCTGGACTATATGTAAAAGTAAAATACAATGGAATTTCATAATGTTTTAGCGACCCAATTTCTTCGATCTGTCATCTAACTCTGAAAATATAGACTGAATTAAAATTGAGAATATAAACGCAGCTTAACTTAAGACCCGTCATGCTTGATACTGCAAAAGAGTATATGTATATGAATGTATGTGTTTATTTTTTTTTTGTCTTACAGGAAACCATGCTAATCTGTGATGTATTTCCAAATTTTAGAAAGATGATTCATCACAGAGTCCATAAAATACTATATATTACTATATATTTATATAAATTACATTAGACTGTTAAAGTTAATCAAGAATATATAATAAATAATAATATTATCAAGGGAATGAAAAAACATTTCGCATTATAACAACAAAAGAATATATGTGTATGTATGTGTTTTTTTTATCATACAGGAAACCAGGCTAATCTCAGATGAAGTTCCAAATACACATTTTGGAAATAATGATGATTCATCCCAGTGCTAATAAAATACAATATTAAAATTGCACATAAATACTTTTAATTCGTTAAATGATTTTTATTTTATTGAAAAATTCTGAAGCAAGCATATACATATGTACATATATCTGTTTAAGAAATCAGTTTTATGCTTCGTTTATTAATTGATTTTTGGCCGTATAAGCATTTTGACTTTTTTTAGATCACCAAAATCTCTCCAAAAGATGGCTTCGTGACTTGTTGTAACATTTTTGTATTTCCCATTAAGATTTCTGAACAAAAAGATAATTATATATATTATAAAATTTTACTATAAAATTGGTATTTTACTACTTACGTAGTAGCACAGCTGTCATACCACCATCCTCCATGACAATAATTTGAGCATACTCCTGAAGTGTACAAGTCATTGTCACTATCAATCGTGGTGAACATCATTCCTACGTGATTACCGAGTGCATTCACAGCTACATCGCCACCAAATCCTGATAATGTCTTTAATCTATATTTATCCGATTCATCAGAGATAGCAAATTGCTTATATCGAACATATCCCGTTTTGCCACTGGCTGATTCCAAATATATATTGAGCTCATGTGGTTGTTCACTTGTTAATCGATGAATCTTTTCGAGACCCAAGAAAAAGTCTCCATTAAATGCGCCGAAACCATTACGGTATGTGGTCCAATTCCTTTGAAAGTTCTCCTTTCCATCAATTCGTTGCTGAATCACTGTCCATCCAGAACCGACTGTAGAATTATCGCATAAGACATTGAACGCTTCAATTCCAGGAGTTTTGATTTGATGAGTACCAGGAGAATTACCAAATGGAATGCAAGAGTTGGGAATTGTCTCATTAAACTTTTTTAATGTCGCCACCGAGTGTTTAACGTCCGCTTCAAGCTTTTCAATGATTATATCCTTGCCTTTAATGAGAACTACACAAGATTCTTTTTCTTTCGTCAACCGATCTTCACAATCTATTAATTTTTTTGACTCATAATCAAGTTTAGATTGCAACTTCGATATTTGATCCTTAAGATTTTCAACCGTAGCCGATTTTAGCATTAACTCATTTTTAATTGTGTCTGTAAATTGTATCTTCAATTCATTAATTTCACTCTTGATTGACAGCTTGTCATTATTCGACTTGCAAAAATTTATAGAGTCACGTAAATCTTGAATGTTATCACGTAATTCACTAATGAGAATTGCATTCGATTCATCTTTGATCTTATAAGCCTCAAGCTGAACAACTTTATCGTTAAGTTCTTTTATCTTTTGATCTTTACTTTCACTTTTATTTACTTCCTCCTGGAGCTGTTTGACATAATTTAAAATGGGTTTAATCACATTGTAGGTATGTGATCCGCAGTAATCGTTAAGTTTCGACTCAGCAACACAAGACTGTAGAAACACAAGACGATTAATTATACAAATTAAATTAAAATATATATAAAATGTATTCTAATACTTACTTTATTTTCTAGATATGCATCCGTAAAATGTGCTCCATATATAGCCAGTATCTGTAAAGGTAAAATATATATCAATTTCATTGTGGCAAATGAACCGTCAACAGATTGAACAATTTGAAACTGAATTTAAATTAACAAAATGAAATCAGCTTGCGCTCAATATTCACAATTTTATATAATTGTACATAAGGCTGATATGAGATTCATTTAAAATACATATGTACGTACAGTTGATAAGAAAGACAAACATGAATTAAATATAAAAAATATATAAATATATAAAAAATGTATTGTTTGATTTTTAATATTTTTATTGTTTGCTGTTTTGCACAAAAATGATTGAATTTAGTTGTTAGTCGGTTTTGAAACAGTTTTGTTTATTAATAAATGTTCTTTGTAGTGTAGTGTAATGTAGTGTAGTCTTGATTAAGAGAATATAGTTTAGTTTTCACATAATTTTGCTTGTAGATTGGTTTTAAATTTGATTTCATTTATTATTATTATTTTTTTTATTTATTATTATATAAATTGAAATAGTCAAGAATATCTTTGGTATTTATTGTATTATGTTCCTTTTTTTAAGAATTTATAAGAATATTTATTTAATCATTAGGTTTTTGGTTTTCAGTTTTTTTTTGGTTTTCACATTTTGAAAAAGTTTTTCCTTGAGATAATTTTATGTATAAATTGCATTCATAATTATTATTATTATTATACATATTTAATGATTAATTAAGTTTCTAGCTAATTAATATCATTTAATACTCTCTTGGACATACGAATCTTATTGATTATGTACTTATAAATTTTTAAAATTTATGTATTCTAATATCAATCAAATTTTTTTTTTATTTTTTACAATTGTTTCAAGTATTTTGTATTTAGAAATTGAAAAATTGCATAAAATGTGCACAGAATAATTATAACGATTAGAAAAAATATAACAAATACTATTGTCGGAAAGTGGTTGCCACTTTGAATAATTGAATTCCAACAGCAAGAACAAGACCCATTATCTACATTATGTATTGTTGTTATTGCTTGTTTTGTTTTCTATAATTTTGCAAACTGTTTTGCAGTTATTCATTTATATTTATTTGTGTTCACTTCACTTCGTTGCGTTGCGTTTCGTTTTATTTTTATTTTTTTCTTCTACTTTCTCTGTCGCTATCTGTTTGGCACGCGATTCATTCGCGTCTACTCTCACGAGGGCGCAGCCCATATGAGCCAGCTATAGTTTTGCTTTATTTGTCTGTCAGCCAGTATAACTATGTCTATCACTCTGTCTGTATGTCTGTCCATTAGCTGAGAGTTTGCAGCAGACGATAGTCGAAAGAGAGACGTGTATGCCAAAAAAAAAAAAAAAAGACATGAATTATAGAAATATATGCGGCACACCGTGTGAACTACTACTCCGTTTCATAACATTAAATAGTTGCCCGACTTTATACTGTAGACACGCCCACCTTGTCCTCAATGTGTCTGATTTAGCCTTGAACTATTGCCATAATTTCATTTCAAAGTACATTTTTCAATGATTTCAATGGAATTTCTGGCGAAAAAAAAAGAAAAAATTATATGAAAACTTGAACAAATTTAAGAAACATTTGCAAATTAACATTTTACATATATTTTCACAAGAGATAATCAATATATATATATATAAATATATATTTATATATAAATTTGTTTTCAATTTAAATGGAACTTATTTTTGTCAGGAACACAAAAACCTTCAATCTGATTCAACTTATTTTTGTCAGGAACACAGAAACCTTCAATCTGATTCAATTATTTTTATGGACAATTGCATTCATACGATTAATATCATGATATGATGTAAAAAATCATTTATAACTTACAAACTAAACAATTTAAAAATTAGAATCTTATCTTTCATAAAGTAATGCACTTTGAATACTTTTCATTTCAGATCATTTCATGTAACCAAAAATTAAACATCTTAAATAAAGTCTTGGCTTTGGATTTTATGCATAACATGTCCGAAACATACATATGTATGTATGTATGTATAGGTGTATGAATATTTACAAAATAAATCCAGAAATGGATTATTATAATATACAATACTTAAATACATGATCTCTTAAATTATATATATATATATATATATATATATATATATATTAATATATATTATATGTATATTGCAAATATCATATAAATTTGTGCGCTTAGAGCTAAAACTAACTATTTATAATGTCTGTGTGTATGTGTGTGTATGTGTGTAGGTGTCTTTGTTTGTGTGCATTATAATGATAGTCGGTATATAAAGAGACGACTTCAACTCAGGATTGTACCTGTACAAACTGATCAAAGTCACGGACACTTTGTGAGCTCACTCTCCATCTGTCATTCATATAATACATATACACATACATATGCATATGTATGTTAGTATATATGTACATGTACATCCATATGTATGCCTATAATATCTAACTATCTAATCCCTAACTAGAGTCGGGCCAGACCAGCGGGCCCATCATCATTCTATGGTCGCACCAATAACTTCTCAATATACGCCAGATTTGTATTGCCATATCGTGTCCGATTAAATGCTAATGCCGCCGGATTCTTTTTTGTCTGTGTGTGCCATGTTAGTATCTAAAATCAAGTATAATTAATTATAGATTTATCTATTTTTCAGTAGTAGTAGTAGTAGTAGTATTATTATAATAATAATGATTACAACCTCTCGACACTCATCGGCCAATAATTCAATTTCAGCATTCTCCAACGGAGCTAGACTACGTAAAAAGCCATCCTCTTCATAGCCAGGCTTAAATGGCATCTTTGCCTTAGGTCGTTCACGTAGAAATTTAACACTAACCGCAAATCCAGCCATATCAACAGGATACTTGCGTCCACCTATCCAGCCATCATAGTAACCATCCAATTTACCATTAC